>PVLD010008212.1:0-84512 GCA_004027595.1 Dinomys branickii | reverse complement strand
CTCCCCTCTCCTCTCTTCTCTTTTCCTTTCCTTTCCCTTCTTTTCCTTCCTTCTTGATACTAGGGATTGAACCCAGTCTTTGCACTGAGCCACATTCCCAGACCTTTTCATCTGAGACAAAGTTTTGTAAGTTGTCCAGGCAGGACTTGAACTTGAAATTCTTCTGCCTCAGCTTCCCATAGTGGTGTGACTTCAGGCGTGCCCCATTGTGCTTAGTTTTCACAACATGCATACCTAGGTATGTGTATTAACATACCTGTGCATACAAAACACTCTAGAAAGTAATATGACAGAAATGAAGAGTTATTATATCTAGTAGTTTTTTTCCCTTTGTTTAGCACTTTCAATTTTTCTGTAACAATCAACAATAAGCAAATATCGGCCTTGGGGGTGTAGCTCAGTGATACAATGCTTGCTGGATCAGTTATACTGAAACAAAAGCAAAATTCATGATCAAAGCAAACTATCAGAAAGAGGCTATGACTTAGTTCAAGCACTTTGGGGCTGATATCCAGTGTCAAATTCCATGAGCTTCAGGCTCGTCTTCCCTACTGCATGCATCTACCTGTGTGTGAGGTTTGATCTCCCAGTGCCTCAGTTTCCTTAAGAGAATTGGAACAGCCCCCACTCTGCAGTATCATGCTGTTTAAAAGTTAGTTTTTAATCCTCAAGAAATGCATGGGTTTATGTTGGTCATGATCTGGTAATATGTTTGTAGTGCACCAGGTATTAATCATTAAGTTTCCAACCATGGGTCCAGGACTTTGAAGCAACTGAACTGGACTTGGCTGGGGAAATAGGGCACAGAGTGGGCACAAGCTGTCACAGCTGCAGATTTTTTTCTGGACAAAAAGCACACACAGGGGAGATGTTTCACAAGGCCGTGGTGCTCTGCACCAGTAGCTGCTGCTGGACTGTGCTGTGGGCAGGCATGTCCTGTGCTCCTCCTGGAGCAGCCAAGGACAGCTGAGACTCCCAGGGTCATCTGAGGCCACCAGCCTGGTTTGCCTCTCAGGGCACGGTCCTTTGGAGCCATGGGAGCTTCGGTTCTGCCCTACTCTCCCATGGTGACCTTTGTCCTCTGTTTTTAGCCTAGCTAAATCTGTGATGGGCTCTGCGGCAGAGTACACATTCCTTGGGCTGTCCTCAAAGTCTGTCTGAGTCCAGGCTGGCGCCAGCGGAACAGTGCTTCCCAAGCCAAGGTCACATGTACCTGGGATTGGCAGAGTAAGGAAAAAAAGAGAAATTCCCTGTGAGGTTCCTCTAGCTCAACAGCACCTAAACTGGGGCTGCCAGTGTAAGTGCGATCAAAACATATGGTGCCTGTTCCATTTCAAAAATGCATTACAGTGAAGGACACACTGTCATTAACCCCTCTCAAAGTCCTCCCCTCACTTCTAACACCGTGCCACTTTCAAAAGTGGTTTGGAAATTCTCTTCTGTGAGTGGATTTTTGTAGCTGCCTTGATGTCTTGAATGATTCTGAAACATTTACAGAAATTTCTGTCAGATAAAATACTATGGTGTGTTACTATGGTGTGTTCTCATCCACCTCATTCAAGGGATCTGGCACTGGGTGACTGCTGCCTGCCATGAAAGTCAACATTTTTAATCCATTCAGGATATCATGAAAACACTCATGAAAGGACTTCCAGAACTGTTTCAGAAAGTGGGGAGAATGATGGGATAAGTGCGTTTGAAGCAAAGAGGAGGATTTTGAGGGGTTTCATGGCAAAGTGTCTTTTACTATAGTTGTTTTTCATTTAACTATTAGCCCTTTTTTTTTTTTAACACACTCACAATTGTGTTGCCACTGGCCCTAAAGCTGTAGGTGCAGGAAGTTGGCCCAGAAGGGGGTTCTCTGGTTCTCCTGCACGCTTGGTTCCCTGCGTCTCCACATCACCTTTCTTTCTATCATTTCTCACGCATCTCAACTCTTGGACATTTTCCTGGAGATATCCTTTCCACCTTTTCTACCTGTGCCATTTTTCCCAAGGTCTGGTGCTTTTCCTAAGCATGGCACTTTGGATTTACACTTCCTGGGATGGAGCTCAGCTGAGCATGACCTTGGACCTGGATGCTAAACAAAGGCTCAATGTGTGTTATTTCCTGTACTCTCAATGTGGGTTCCTCTCATAGGGACTCTGCAGGTGCCTCAGGTGCCCAGGCTCCTTCTCACACTGCCTTTGGCCCATGGTTCCACCCTGTACACATTCAGATGCATTTCCAAACACGTGCGCATGTTTGTCAACGATCACTATTAAATTTCTGCCTCTGTATTTCCTTCTTTGCTCCTGATATCAAGATTCTTACAGAACTTCCCTTGGTCATTATACTGAGTTGAATTATGTCCCCTCTAAAACTTGGTTGGTTTTCATTAATGGCAAGTTAAACTCAAGTCCCAACTTGTGAATGAAACCTTATGGGAAATAGAGTTCTAGCAGATGTGAATGAGTTAGGATACGGTCACGCATGCTAGGGGAGGACCCAACCCAAGGACTGGTGTCCTCAGAAGTAAAGGGAAACTGGAATGCAGAGACACACAGAATGGATGGCACCGGCAATGGTGACAGAGACGGGGTGCAGTACCGTATACGCCCGAGTCTTAGAGCTGTGAAGAGGCAGCAAGTGTCCTCTGCTGGGGTCTTCAGTGTAAGTGTGGGTCTCTAGACACCCTCCAGAGTTCTGGCCTCCAGCGCTGTGAGGGAGTGATTTCTGTTGTTTAAAGCCATGCACTCTGTGGAACTTTGTTACAGCAGACAAAAGGATAGTCATGTATTTTTTGCCCAGTTTTGTGCCATCTCCTGGTTCATGAATTTGATAAAATTTCCTGTTGCTTCTCATGGATGTCTGTGGGTTGCTCAGCACCCTGCTACTGACCAGGGTCCAGCACATAGAGTGAGTCCAGTGTCCCCACACTGAAGGCCACACTGGCAGCCAGGAATGAGAGCCAGCACTTTGCTGGTTCCTATGCACAAAGGAAGTGGATCTCTCCTGCTGTGCCCGTGATCTGTTCTCCCTTCCTGGGGTGACATCTCAGGCCAAGGTGGCCCGGTGAAGGGGCACACCCAGGTTACAATGCATCTTTCCCTAGTCCTGCTGTGTGAGCAGCACTGCAGAAATCCCAGCAACTGGGGGGAATATTCTAAAATGCATAGTGCAAAAGCATCTCCTTACAAGGCACGGTTCTTTGGAGCAAAGTATATATTAATACGATAATTTCACATGAAGTGTATAAAATCAGCGCGTTGCTATCACGCATTCTCTGTATCTTACATGTGATGCAGTCACAGCACATGGGGAGAAGGGCACAATAGGGCTCAGATACAAGCACACAGGGTACAAGCCTCCTAACTTTCCTCCTGGAAAGGACGCTGACCTTTGTCTCCAGTTTGTTACTGGTGTTTGCTCTAGTGTAAAGTGTGTTCCACGGGGACATAGTCTTCCTCAGTAGCCTTTAAAATATGGGTTCTGTGGTCAGATGAATTTGGAAAACATCACATATTATATTGTCCTCCTAGAGATTCATAATTCACAGTGCAGTATTAAAAGCTCCCTTCCCCCCCCAAAGCTGCAGTAAATAAACCTTTGTAAACCGTGTTTAATCAGTGATTTATAAGCTTGTTTGAGTGCAGGGCTCTTTTGTTATTTAATACTTATCAGGGTCCGCTGGAATGACGACTCCAAAGAATATTCCTTGGGAAATGCTGTGGTACAAACTTCTCATGGATTAGAACCATGTTCTTTGTTTCCAGAGTCCTCCCCTTTGCTCAGCGCAGCTTGGTTGCAAGTGGCCTTGGTCACCGTGGGGCCACTCACGAGGGCACCCGGCAGCGTTTCTTTGTGACTTCTGTCAGTACAAACAGATTAATTGAGCAAAGGTCAGTGATAATTCTATGGAGAAAGAATTCTATCAGTGATAAAGGTTTTCAAGAGAAGAAGCATGATACTCAGTTTAAGTTGATAATAAAATCTTCACGTTTTGAATTCTTTTTGCAAAATAATTCAGTCCACAATACTTTCTGATTTTCCCTGAGGTGGCCCAAATACCACAGTTGAGCTCAGCCCTACTTCTCATGGACAGATAGAAACCTCACCTGTGCTTTCTCGCAGATTCCTGGAGCATCCATTTCCCCTGCTTCCTGGGCTCACTGGGACCTTGTCCTGTCACCTTGTGCAGATATAAAGGTTTGCTCCTTCTCCGCTAAAGGGCAAGTCTGTGGCAGGGTGGGGGGTTGATCAGGTGGGACAGCCACAGGACTGGTTACTGCAATGGAGGCACTTGTTTGCTGTGACTATCCTCTGGGTGCTGGGAGGGAAAATATCAGGACTAACAATGGTGGGCACAAAGTGTTTCAAAAAGCAGGAAGCCTTCAAGTACGAATTGGGATCCAAGGGAAGAAGACAAGATAAGGTAAAAAACAAGGGCAAGTGGGACAGGGTAAGGGCTGGTGATGATCCAAGAGAGGATGGGTACGCAGTGGAAACCTTGTCTTTTATCTATCGCCTAAATACAGCCATGTTGGATTCCCCACAAGGTGAGAGATTAAGGGGAAAGATGTCTGTCAAGGACCAGCAATCACTCTGACAGTCTGCAGAGTCTCTCAACCTTAGGAATCCCTCAAATGTTCTGCCAACACATGCACATCAGGCAGTACTGCGTGTTGGGGAGGAGGCTGGGAGAGATCAGAGCCCTCCTTGGACTCTGCTGGAGGGGATGCAATTGGCACAGCCACTCTGGGAAGCTTTCTGGCACTTCCTCTAATGATCAGCCATAGAAGCAGCCATGACCCGAAAGTTACACTCCTGGCATATGTTCAAGAGAAATGAAAACACTTGCCACACAAGGCTTATGTATAGAGTTTATGACATGATTTCCCACAATGGCCAGAAGGTGAAAAACCCAAACGTCCAGCAGTGAATTAATGGGTATGTAAGGCAGGAACATCTGCACCATGGGGCACTGCTCAGCCAAGCAAAGGATGAAGCGTCATCTGTGTTCCAGCATGGGCGAAACTTGAGAACATGCTAAGGGAAGACTGCAAAGCCTGTCACTTGACCAAACAGATTATATGATTCATTCTACACCAAATATCCAGAATAGGCAAATCCATAAAGAAAGTAGACTAATAATTGCTTGGGGCATAGGGTCTTCATGGCTGAAAAGAGCAAGATTTCTTTTTGAGGCATGAAAAGTATCTAAATGATAATGTTTGCTGGTATCTATAAACATGCTAAAATCCCTTTGAATTGTATGTACACTTGAGTGATGGTGTGTGGCTGGGAAAGATGTATTTGCACTGAGCAGTCACACATATATAACTTATCAGGTAAGACGGTAAGAGGGGGCATGGATGAACAGATAGATCTGAGTGCTCTTCACACTGGGGGATCTCCAGTGAAGATCTCAGTGAAGCTGTTTTTAGAAAAAAAGGCACTATTGCCCCTGGCATGTCTTGTAAGGCCTCCATGTGTTAGGCCCAGGGGACCCAAGAGGGAGACATTGAGACCTCAGACCTCTATGTTGAGCTCTAAGGAACATACCCAAAGATACTTTAATAATATCTATGGTCTCTGCCTGAGTGACAGAGAGGTGGGGTGTCCTGTGGACCCCAGCGTTCTTTCAGTGGGCTGCCTGGGTAACTTCGTGAGCATTCAAAGCAAGGAAGGCCACTAGATCACCAGTGAGGCTGTTGCCGCCCAGGCCATGAGGTGGATGCTGGGCCTTGGAGGCAGCACCATGAGCCTGAGGTCAAAGCAGCTCTTGGGCACCAGACTGGACTTCACTTCAATGCACAAGGTTGGCATAGATGACCATCCTCTTGTTCGCTGGCTTTGAGGACTGAGGCTTCTGGGACAACTCTCCAGTCTCCTGTCCCTGCTGCTGTGGATTATGAGGACTGACAGGGATGAAGATTGCAGGGAGCTGAGTTTTCATCTCTGAATGGCCAGCAAAACTGTGACTTCAGCCTGGCTCCTCTCCAGGTTGGAGGTTCCTCTTCCCTAAAAAGATCCAGTGCAGGGCTCCCTCTCCCAACTTTCCTGATCTGTAAACTCTCTCCACACTGAAAGCCTGGACTATTTCTTTCCATCCCCCTTGCCGCCCCGCCATGCCAACAAACATGTTTTAGCTCCTTGCAGGAACTGAGTCCTAAGCAGGGCAGTGTGCACTTCACACCGGGGGTCCCCATGCGAGGGAGGTCACAAGCATTGGCACTGCACTTGCCCTGACCAAGGACTCCAGGCCTTTCCTTTTCCTTTTATACTGCATTGTGTGTGGCTTTGTCAAGCCAATTTTGAATTAAAAATATTCACACACTGAACACATCTGAAGGCACAGCCAGTTCCCACACTGTCTGTACTAGAAAATGTGTCACAGCCCCCCCCTTCTCCTCCCTCCGCCAAATGTTAGCTCTTATGTCTCTTGTCGGGTTGAATTTCATGTTTGTTTGTTTGTTTATTTGCTTTTTCTGGCCAATTTTCTGTCATCTCAAATTCCAGGTTATTGGTGTAGCTAATGGAGTCCTGATGTGCTGTTCTTTGAGCCCAAGAATGTCACCAGTGAGTGATTGCCAGTAAGGCATGCACCATGGCTTCTCCGTCCGGAAGGATGCATTTATCCCAAGTTATCCATGCACCAGGCAGGGAGATGGGAGAGTGGATGGATGGATAAATGGTTGGATGGATCATGGATGGGTGGATGGATGGATGGATGGATGGATGGGTGGGTGGATGGATGGATGGGTGGATGGGCAGGTTGGTGGGTGAATGGGTAGGTGGATGGAGGGATGGGTGGAAAGATGAGCGAATGAGTGGCTAGGTAGGTCAGTGGGTTGATGGATGAGTAAGCAGAGAAAAATTCTTACCGCTGGAAGGATATATTGGCACTGAGTTAGCATACATATGTAACTGATCAGGTAAGAAGGTGAGAGAATAGATTGATCAGTGGATGGGTAGATAGATGGATGTGCGGGCAGAAAGAAACTTTTAGATCTGGAAGGGACATAAAGTCAAATGCTTCCTTTCCTTGGAATCACCTTCTATAAGAACAATTGTGTAGACACTGGACTGTGACTCCCTCCACTTGAATCTCCGCTTAGCTGTGGCAATGCTATGGCTCTTGATAAAAGGATTCACTGTCTTTGAGAATTCACTTCTTCATCTGCAAAGTCACCATACTACCACAATCCACTTCCTGACCATCCTGTAAGAATGTCAGGGGATGATTAGCACAAGGTGTGTTATATCAGCAAGTGCTCAATGGTGAGAGGATTTTTAAAAAGATATATGATTGCTATTCACAGTTGGTCAAGGGATTATCCAGAGAAGTCTCAGGGAATTACCTGCCTCTCAGTCAGTGAGATCATGAGAATTGAGGTCCCTCTAGTTCTCAGGCAGTGCCTTGCCACTCGGAAATGGTGTCTCTCTGGGTCAAGAGTATTTAATGGCCAAGAACCAAGTGAAACAGACAGTGATCTAGTAGTGAGTGCTACGATAATAAAGATGAATCCATGCATCTGGGGCCACAGCAAGCTTCTTCATCCACTCAACAAGTAAGAGCCCGGCACTGTTCTGGGTGGCGGGACTGGGCAGAGGTGAGAAGCCAAAACCAGGTAGTGCTCTGTTCTCCGTGAGCTTCAGGGGAGGCAGAGATGGGGCAGAGGGTGAGATAACAAAGGCCACCCGAGAAATACTGAGCTGTGACAAGTGGTAAGGGGAATAAAGAAGATAAAGGGGAAAGGCGTGTGTGTTTCACACACACACACACACACACACACACACACACTCACACACAAGTGGGTGTTGACAGCGATGTGGAGAAAGCACGTGCAGTGTGTTCCCAGATGGAGGCTCCCCTGGGGCTCCTTCCAGGTTCTCGGTGTCCTAACAAAGACTTGGACAAGACACACGGAAAGGCAGCGAAGGTGTACCCTTATTGAATGAAGGTGGGAACAAGGCTCATTTTACAGGCAAGAACAGGCTCGTAAAGGGTTCCCAGGCTATAAGGATAAGGGAAAGGGGCCTTTTGTATCCAAAATTCCAAGTTTGGCTTCCCTTCATGCAAAGAAATCATTGCAATATTGGTCCTAGCAAAAAATCACTGGCACCATACCAGGTATAAACTGTCCTATTAAAAAACTCTCACTTGCCTTCCGGCCACATGTGAATGAAGGATCAGGAACAGTGTCTTTTGATTGGTTCTGCCCACATGCAAATGAAGCATATCAAAAGTATCCCCTTTTGATTGGTCCTTCCAACAGTGCCAGATGCAAATAAAGAGGTGAAAATAGCACTTCTGATTGGTCCACGGTGTTTAGTTGTAAACCTGAAGTCACTTTGAGTCCTGTGTTCTGGGGATATTCTCTTGGGTTTTATTATCTTTGACACACTCTGCCCAGTTTGTCTGCTCTGTCGCAGCCCTAATCTTCTGCCTCAGTGGGACTAGAGCAGAAGAGAATGGAGGAAATAGGACTGCGAGATGGCAGCAGAAGCCGAGGGCTTCGGGAAAGACCTTGGCTTTGGCTGAAGCTCTCGGAGGGCTTTCAGGTTCAGCAGGAGAGTTACAGTAAGTGCTGTCGGTCTCTCTTGTTACAGCGCGCGCTGTCGGTCTCTCTCGGTACAGCAAGAAGTGCCGTCGGTCTCTCTCGGTACAGCGCGTGCCGTCGGTCTCTCTCGTTACAGCGCGTGCCGTGGGTCTCTCTCGTTACAGCGCGTGCCGTCGGTCTCTCTCGTTACAGCGCGTGCCGTCGGTCTCTCTCGGTACAGCGCGTGCCGTCGGTCTCTCTCGGTACAGCGCGTGCCGTCGGTCTCTCTCGTTACAGTACGTGCCGTCGGTCTCTCTCGTTACAGCTTGTGCCGTCGGTCTCTCCCGGTACAGCGTGTGCCGTCGGTCTCTCTCGGTACAGCGCGTGCCGTCGGTCTCTCTCATTACAGTACGTGCCGTCGGTCTCTCTCGGTACAGTACGTGCTGTCGGTCTCTCTCGTTACAGTGTGTGCTGTGTTTGAATGTTCCAATAGCTGTATGACCATTCTTTCCTTTTCTTATCCCTTTTTTGTACAATTGTTCGAGGCTGCGAGTGTAACTCAGAGGCAGAGCACCTGCCTAGCAGCATGAGGCCCTGGGTTCCACCTCCAGTGCCGTAAGAAACAAACAAATGAATACACAAATAAATAGATGTAGTTATGTCACTTTGCATTAGGGTGGGTATTTGGGCACCAGGTGTGGCAAAAAATTGCATTGGTTCTTGAGCAGACATCAAATTGGTTTAGCTGGTTGTGACTGGAATCATGCAAACCTTGGTTCTCTACCCTACACCCCTGGCTCCTGCCTGGGGTTGAACTCCACCAGAGGACTTGATATCTGAGGCTCCTCTCTCCTCCACCTCCCACTCCCTTCCTCGCTCCCTCCCAGGAAGACCTGGGTGCTCCTCTGATGGTTCTTCTAATGAGTGGATGCTTGGGGAGGTGGGTGAAGGCAGCAAGGACTGTCTAAAGCAGCAGGCTCTGGATGCTCCTGAACTGTGGGCTGCTAAGAGTAGATTAGGCTTGGGGTGCTGACCCCGAGTAGACCCTAAGGACCCTCACTCTCAGGCCTCTTCTCTTCGTTTGCCCACCAAGGAAGGTCCACATTTCCTAGAGCTCTGACTTTTGCTCCAGCACTGTAATTCCTTCTAAAACCTCATCCCACCCACTCCATGTGAAATGTGCATCAACTGCACAGCTTGGGGCTGCCTGAGCTGGGCTGGTGGGGAAAAACAGGGGCTTGCTCCACCCAGGGCCATAGGATTGCTGGAGCAAGCCTCCATCCTTCTCATGATTTTATATTGCTTGTCCCATTTTCTCTCAGCAAGTGAAAATGGCAGGATAAGATCTGTCAACTGTATGATGTGTGATCCTACAATATAGTGCACATTTAAATTTTTAAAAACATTATTACTGTAGAAGACATATTGTCACAAAGGCCCTTCAAAATCCTTCCCTTCGCTTTGAACAGACTCATCCTACCCTCCTAGCCACCTTCTGCAGCAGCTCTGGAGCCCTCTTTTCTGAGTGTCTTTGGTTGTGCTATTGTGGCTGCCTTCATGTTCTGAATCCATTTAAAATATTTACCTATTGTGATCTTTTTGAGTCTGGAGAAGAGTCAGAAATCTCACAGTGCCAGATCTGGCAAATCAACTGGATGACCAGGACACACTAATATTTTCACGAGCCTTTCTGTCGAGTGGCACTCAGCAGCAGCAGTAACTACTTTTTATCTCACTTCATAAAGACACTCATGAAAGAGGACTTCCAGAACTGCTGCAAAAAGTGGTGAGAACCCTGGGATAAGTCTATGTGAAACAAGGACAATTAAAGGCAAGTCTTTCACTATAATATATTCTTTATTGAAACATACACTGTTTTTTTGATCAGCCCTTGTATGTCTGTTTCTTCTTGTTCTTTTAACAGATTTTGCTTCCTATACTCCAGCGCTATGTTCTGGTGACAGGAAGTTCATGGCTCCAGTGACATCTTTATGGGTTGTGTACTTACATGAGACCAGTTCCTATGCAATTACATTGCCACCTCTTCTTTCATTTTGCCTCAATGCCTGATACATGCTTTGTCTTTTCCACCTTTCCAAGTCATCTTCTTGAATGAGTCCCTTAGTGCCAGCACTGGCCAGTTCACTGTAGAACAAAGTATCTGTTCTGAGAACCCCTCATACTGGTACAGAGGGGAAGGAAAACCGAGCCACTGAAAGCATTTCTGATTCTGCACTGTGGTTTTCCACAGTGTACTGAGAATGCAGTCATCATGATATGATGTGCTAATGGTAATAACTGAAGGATAAGAATGTTTGGTGTCTTATAGAATAGCAGTGGCCTCCACAGCCTGGCCTTGGACCTGCAGGCATGGACAGGTCACCCGTGTCTGATAAATACTCCAGCCAGGGAGCCTTGCCAGACCTGTCCTTTCCTGAAGACCCGTGGATCCCTGGGAAGGAGGCTGAAGCAGCCACAGGCTCAGGAGTCTGGGGAAGCAGCAGAGGCCTACACTCTTTCCAGTAAGACCTCCCCTCAAGGAACAGACATGATCTTGGTTGTGCTGTGGGCATGTGACAGAGGGACTGGCAGGAAGTAGGTGGCCCAGAAGAACAGGAGTAAAAGTCATCCCTTCTGGTTTAGCAGAGAACATTCCACTCTTTCTCAGCACCAGAGATATCAATCAAGAAGTTATTGTTCATGAGTGCTTTGAAAAACATTATTTGTTTGCAAAAAAGATGGATGAGATATAGGGCCTGTCCCCCAAAAGGCCAATAATAGAACTTAGGAAACCAGATCCTAGAAAGAGAAAAGTAAATGAGCCTTCCAGAAGACAGAGGAAACAATGACCAATGCTGTATGTCACGGTTTCTGTTATCAGGAAACAGGAAGCATTTACGTTCCTTGAAGTTGAAAAAATGATTTCTGGCAGCGAGTTACTGACATAAAAGTGCACACTGGCTTCCACTGTGGGGCACTGGGTCGTATAATGAAGGAAAGGCCTGAACAATGTTTTCACTAGAAATCTGAGTGTTGTTTCCTTATGACAGTTTCTTAGAACAAACCTTGATGAAAGGCCAGGGCATTGCATGAAAGAGGAATTTAGTAAATGGGATTCTGGATGAGGGTGCGCTTACTTGGTCCAAATGTGTCGCCTTGGATATTCTAACCTGATCCGAAGATGAAGCCTGAGTCCAGTGGCACAAGTGCAGGGGTGGCTGCGCCTAGAACAAATCATCACCTCTCTCAGCTGGTCTCCTTTGGTGCTGGCCTGCCAGGGCCTGAGAATCATAGTTCCACATGGTGGCTCCCATCTGTGAATTTGGGACTCCAGAGATGACAGGGCTGAGCTGCTCTTTCTGAGGGAGAAGAAAGGCAAGACAAGTAGAAGGAAAAATTGAAATCTTAAAATTGTACTTTTAAGAAAACTTAGAGCCTTGGGAAACAAGCCCAGTTAATTTTTTTCCTCTCCTCTCCCAGGACACAGTAAACCTGGGCAATCTCCCTTCCCCTGAAAATTGGCCTTTTCCACATGGGAATGGACCACCTCTTTCACCTGTAAATTGTGCTTCCCCACTCTGCAGAAGCAGCAATATTAGTGGGCAGTGGATCCTGGTTTTGAACATGTGTAAATGGTGTACATCCAGATATAGCTGGCCAGTTGCTTGTGACAGACAAAAAGATCACCCTCTTGAAGACAGCCCAAGCCCCCAAAATATACCCAGCTCTGGACTGTAATGCATCTTGATCGTCTGAATGCCTCTGCTCCACTCTTAAGTATGTATTAAATTTCTATCTGACGAACTCTTCCCATGTCTCTTACTGATGTGTCCTAAAAATTCTTCCCTGATGACAGTGACCCTGCAAACCTACTCCATGGGTAGCGTGGGGAAGTTCCTTTGGAACCTCCTAGTGCCCTGTCCAGAGACAAGGGCAGTAACTGGCATAGCTCTGGCTCTGCTGCTCACTGAGACCTCAGAGTTCAGTGCTATAGAGTCCAGCAGACACTGTGGGCTTCAGGTGTCCTCAGGGTGAGCATTATAAGTTGTCACTGGGGATTCTGGGGATTCTTCTGTGCCTCTGTGTGTGTGTGTGTGTGTGTGTGTGTGTGTGTGTGTGTGTATACTGGAGTTCTCAGTAGAATAGCCAAGCTTCATATCTTGACTTCATCATGAGCTTGTCATGAGGACTCATGGAGTTTTGGGGAGCATTTGCAGTGACAGTGACCTCTCTCATGTTTAACACAAATTAGTTTGAGATATTCTTCCCGGTCATGACTGGATCTCCTGAGGCAACTCTGGGTTCATGATAATAAAACTGTGCCACCAGCACAAGAGAGATTTACTTCCCTCCCTCCATAGTGGGAGCTGCCTGTGTGGGATCCCTGCTTGCCCTGCTGGGCAAGGGTAGGGTGAAAGGAGATACAAGTGCAACGAGAAAACCCAACGGCAGCCTGGTGTCCCATTGTCAGTAGGGTCCCCGCACCATTCCCATCTTGTTTGTGTCCGAGTTTTTAAGTGGAGGTCTTGCCGAGGGCCTTGGAGCTGTGGGGTCTCATAGTTGCTTTCTTGTTCTTGTGCTTTAACACCTTTTTTATTCACGTGCTTCGGACTGCGAAAGAACGGCACCTTGACTTCCTCCTCTACTTGCGACACTGAAAGGACCTCATGCTACTGAATTCCAGTCTGCCCCCAGGACTGGCACAGGGGTGAGGAATGAAGGTAACTGCCATGCACGTTGCAAATGCAAAACGCTGCGAGAGAATCCCCAGTGCAGCCCATTCACAAATGCGCCTGCGTGTCAGCTGCAGTTCATTAGCTGGAGACAGTTCTTATGCAGTTCGTCATGACCGCAAATAGGAAGCTGCTGACCATCCACTGTTGGAGAGAGTTCCCGCGCACGCTGCTGACTCAGCGCTCAGACCCCAGGACACAGCCCTTGGCTGGGAGGCAACAGAGAAGGGGCGTGCTTTCACCAGAGCTCTAATGAGGTCTTTGGAGTCTTATTTCTTTGCCAAAAAGAGAAAAAGGAATAAAACAAAAGGCAGCGTGGTCCAAGATGCTAAAGTAGGGAAATCCCATCACTCAAAAACACACAAAGCATGCTAGCTTCTCGCCACACAAGGGTGCAGCTTGCTTTAGTTTTCTGGGTTTATTCCTTTTAAATATATATTTTTTGTTGCCTGCCCTAGATTCGTACTCATTGCTGAACTTTGGCTAATTGCCTTGAAGAAGTGGAAGGAGCAGAATAGTCACACAAGGCCAGGGCGGCAGCTACTCGGTGTGGCAGCCAGGATTCCCATGGCACAAGCCCCTCTGTGCTCCCTGACCTCCAGCCCCACCCTCAGGTGCCCGCACTTTGCTGGGAGGATGTTCCCTAGTGCGGAGCTTCTGGAATGGAATTTAGCCCCTAAACCATAACTCTTGTTTCTCCTCCCGCTCAGAATTTCTATTCATCAACCTGGGTGGCCTTTTCCAGCATAATAGCTACAAGAATGTGGATGATTTACAGAAATTCATAGGCATTATCACCAAAGGAGTAAAACAGAATTCACTTCAATGTAAGGCATAAATGTTTATTGTTACAAGATTACTCTTAAGTACTGTACTTAGGTGGCTGGATAATATCTTAAAAGGTTATAGATATTTTCAGGAAACACATCAATGTGAATTTTTTCCTATCAGTTTTCTGTGACTTCCCCTTCTGTCCTTAGGAAGGGTTTATAAAACTTTCTGAATAATCCTTGGTGGGAAGATGCTGGCAAATCGACCTATGTGCCTGTAATGTCATTGGACGAGGGCCTCGTGGGGATTTTTTTGCAGGTTCTTGGTGTCCTGAACCAAGGGCAAGGTGCGCACGGAAAAGACAGGAAGGATGTGTTTTTTGAAGGTGGAAAAGAAGTGTGCTCCACAGGTCAAAAGAGGCCAGTGAGCAGACTCACAGGGGTCCTGAGGATAAGGGAAAAGGGTCTTTGTGTCCCAAATTCCTAGACAGGCTTCCCCCTCCTGCAAGTCACGCACTGGGACAGTTGTCCCACCCAGCCTCGCCTGGCCTGGTTTCAGATTTAAATGGCCCTTTGGAAAGACTCACTTGCCTTCCCATCAATCATAAATGGAGGACTGAAAATAGCACTTTTCTGATTGGTCCTGTGTACAGTGCCAGATTCAAAAGAAGGGCTGGAATATACAGCTCTCTCCGGCCCTGTGTGTGGCGCTCAGGAGCTGTGGAGTGTTCTGCTCAGGTCGTCTGGACCCAGTCTACTCAGCTCTAATCTCCTCCCTCAGCATGGATGTGCCATTTACAGGTACGGATCTGAGGGGGGAGAGCAGCCGTTCTCAGCCTTGATACTGCTTCATTAGTGTTGGTGGATTTGGGGGATATACCCCTCCTGTTCTGTAGTACTTAATATGACTTCTCCTGTCGATGTTTGGTTGGATAGCTAAGATGCCCTGGCAGGGTTAATAAGAAGGAAGTGACAAATTCTATATACCAAGGAAGACTATATGCAGAAGTAGTGATATGAAGGTGACCCCGAGAAGGAGGGAAGCAGGGACGGTGCTCCCCAAGTGTGTGGGAAATGCTTTCTGGTTGCAGAATTGTTGAAAGACCAACGGACTGGACCCCTGCATTATGTTCCTTTGAACCTAAAAAGGCATTTCAAAATTCACAGAAGTCATGCCAGGACTTTGCGTCTCCTACACAAATCCATTTCCGTCTCTTCTCCAAACCTTTATCTGCTGCAAAGGAATTAGGCGGTCAGTAGCATTTCTACACATCTTAAGCAAAGTTATGCATGTCTAGCCCTGCCACAGGTCTAATGGGGTGTTATGAGCTGGATCTGCCCTCTCCAGGGACAGTGCCGGGGGTGCCATGCCTGGCAGAACCTCGCACAAGCGTGCCAACCCCTTCACTAGATACAGCTGAGGTTTCGTGTTTGTTTGCAATACTGTTTCCGCGGTTCATTTATTCAAGTCAACTGCCTTGAGGTAACCCAAAATACCTCAGTCCACAGCCTGAGAGATGTCAAATAGCAAAAGTATTGCTTTGAATTATAAAATGGGTAAGTGGGCTCTGGTCTTGTTTCTTGTAAAGAAAAAAGAGAAGAGACAAGACAGAAACTTGTTTCTCTAAAGGTACAATAAGACAAGCAGTCTGTCAGATGGAGGAGGGGATTCTGCCAGCAAGGACTGAGGATGAGGGAAGAAGGGAGGGTGGTTGGCACCGTGTGAGAACTTAGAGTCCACGGGAGGCCCTGTGTGAGGGAACGGGAAACAAAGAGATGGAACCAGCTTTCCCCAGAGATGGAGCTGGTTCTAGAACCACCAGAGGTTCTATGTTTGACTCTCAGCACAGAAAGGTGAAATATTTGACTGAAGAAAGAAAGACCCAACACTTACACACATTTCCATCCTCTGAGACAGACCCTGGCCGGCGTCCCCTGGACTGCAGTCGCTGTGGCAGTACATGAAACCCCCAGAGGCTGAGCAAACACAGCAGCTGTCTCCCTGCAGAGTGGGTGGTTGTCGGTGCAAAGAGAGCCTGATGTGGAGTGTCCTCCTCGTGGATGTTCATACTTTACCCAGTATGGGACGTCCTGGCACGTGACAAGCTGAAATGTGGCACGCTAACTGGGTGTCAGCACCAGACCCTTAGTGACTCCAGACGTTGCATGGAATGTGCTGGATACAACATCAAAAACTCTGAATAACTGGCAGTGGGTCTGTAATTGATTTCAGATGATCTTTTCTTAGAATTCTCCAACCTTATTATTTTCATGAAAATCGTCAAAAGCAGCTATTATCCCAGCGGAGGCCTGAGTTTGCCTTGGTGACCTCTAGGGACCTTGTGCTCTCACCTGGAAGTTGGGACACCAAGCTCCTGATGGTCATGGCCCAGTCCTGGGTAGCACTGTGACCCCTCCACCCACTCTGTGACTAGGGCGACACTGTGGTCTATGGGTCTGTTCTAGGCTGTGGCTTTTGTAGCTGCTGTTTCACATTTTTCTTCCTGGTATCATTTCTTCTTTAGGTTTCCATTAAGTCAGCCCAGCACCAACCCACCCCCATCTTTCCGTTTCATCAAATATAGAAAAAAATCAATTCTTTTTTTTCTTAAGAAGTTAGTTAAAAATTAATCGTTTCAAAAAATAATCTGTGTCATTTGTGAAAATGGAACACGATCGACTATTTCCTTTCTTGTTGTTTTGCCACCTGAAAATCAAGGGGTCTGGTACATTCTCAGGTCCAAGTCAGGGCCCTGCTGGCGAGGACACAGTTCCTTCCGTAAATTATTTCCTTCCAAGGAAGGGGGTGATGCTGGAGCGCTGGCTCACCTCAGGTAAGAAGGGATGAGGGCGTTGCAGTTGTGGTCAGCACCTTGGGCCAGCAACGCAGGGCTGGCCTCGGGCTCCTCCTGGGGAGGGGATGGGGGTCCTGTAGGCTGAGCGAGCGGCAGTGTAGGGCCTGACATCTGGGGCCTTGCACCTCCCAGAGTCTTCCCCTGAGACTCACAAGAGAGTAGGATGTGTGCCAGTGAGCAAATAGCGGTTAACTGCATCGTCCTCTAGGTGAGACCTCGTAGAATCAGCATTGGGAGGGGACTTGGGGTCAGGGCTTCAGTGGGTGGGGCCTCTGGAAGAGCGAGGCCTCCACAGCTAAGGATGGTTGGTTCCTGCGTTCTGAGGTGACTTCACTTTTCTGACATCAATCTGCAATTCCACTGAAAAAGAGGTATTGGACTGGGGATATAGCTCAGTGGCGTAAGTGCCTGCTTAGCAAGCACAAGGTCCTGAGTTTGATCCCCAGTACCACAAAAAAATAAATAAATAAAGGGAAGTATTTCCCTGTTCTCTTGGTTAAAAAAAAAAAGCTTCCAAAATCCCTTATCCAATCAATGGTGCACTTCATTCTCCTGGCGTGTGTGTGTGTGTGTGTGTGTGTGTGTGTGCGCGCACTCCTATCCCTTTAAATATCTGGACTAGCCCCGAGTGGAGCTCACTTGGTTCACCTACCTGGTGTCCTCTCTAAAATGAACAGATTGAGTTAGGTGATTTTTAGCATTTTTTTAAAAATCTAAAAGCCAAGGGGTGGACAGATGGTTAGGGGTGTGGATGAGAAGGGAAAAGAAGACACTGGTGCGGGGCTGATGGGAGGCCCTGGGAGGGCGGGAGGGGTGACAGAGGGAGGACACCAGGACCCACTGGGGTAAGAGAGCCCTGAAAACAGGCTCGAATCAGACAGCACCCGAATAACATGGCTTTTCCTCCATAATACCCTCTAGCTGAAAGCCAAGACAGCACCGACATCTTCTAAAGAGCGCTCCTTGGGCACGGCCCATTATACCCCAAATAGTTCATGTGTCTTTAGTCATATCTCTCACACCCCAGGGGAGCTTTGCATTTCCTCTGGCCCACAGAGCCTCCCAGAAGTGGCCGCTTTGGTCATTTCCTCATGGGGGGAGACCTGGGGTGGGGCAGAGTAGGGGACCCTTGACTTCTGCTGATGCCCTGGCTGGCATCCTCAGTACAGCAGGTGCCTTACTGCTACTCTCCTGGGGGGACGGCGGGCCTCTGCCCTCCAGGCCCAGCTGCGTGATTGGCACACCCAGGAGGATGCGCAGTGTGCTGGGTGTAGGCTTCCGGGACAGATGGGCTGTGGGTGTGTGCCGCTCTGCTCACTGCTGATGGAGGCTGGGAGCTGGAAGCCCCCTCCTCCCTGGACAGAGCAGATCACCAAACCCGAGGGATGCCAGGACAAGCTTTGGCTCTCCGGCTTCCTGCTCAGTCCCGCAGGCTATAGCAAAGGTGCTTGGCAGGCTCTGGGCTCCCAAAGAGCCATCTGTCTTTCGGACTGTACTGGTTCAGCCTGTGGGGTTTGCTTTTTGGAACGTGGCCAGGCTAGCTCCAGAGAAGGGCTCAGGGGACATGCCTCAGAAGTGTCTCCCTAGGCAGAGCAGCCTCCCCTGCAGGCATGGCCTCTCCACCCTATTCTTTTTCTCAGTGTGGAATGAGACCATGATTTTGGCCCCTGGGGTGTTTCCAGGAGCACAAAGTTATGATTAGGAAATGCTGGCATGAAATGACTTCCCTTGGCCTCTCTCCCTCTTACGACTGACTCCTGGCAGGGCCTCCCCGTCTTCCAAACCTTTGCTTCAGGGGCTGCATCATCACCTCCAACCCCATGCAACTCCTCCCAGATCCCTCCTCTGGTCCCAGAGGCTCGAAGGGGTCTCCACAGGTCCTCCAGGCTGGCGCTCAGGGTCTTCTCTGCTGCTTTGCCTGGGTGGACCCAGAGAATGGCCAAGGGCCTCGTGGTTCTTACACGTGCTCACCCTGGGCTGGCTCCTTTGGTGACAGCCCGAAGCTCCCTTCTGCTGTTTGTCCCCCGGAAGCCAGGCTGCCACTGCGGTTCCCAGGGAGAGCTTTGTCAGCTCAGGGCACAGGACGTGAGTGAGACCAGGCAGGAATGTCAGCCAGCTGAGCGCTGTCCTGCTCCTCTGGTCCACTTGTTTCTAGTACGGCCCTAGGCCTCGTGACAACGCCGTGCCCTGAGGGGCACCTGCACTGCTCACACGACATCTCTAGCTCCAGCTGACTTTTTATTTTGAGATCCATTGGTATTTTTTGCACATGATTTTTTAAAAACGCAATTTAAATTAATTAATTCTGCTGGTGTTTAAGGGCAGCACTGTTTTCTGAGCCAGGTAGGTTTGTGGGGAATGGCAGAAGCACTCCAGGCCCACGTGGTGCTCATGTCCAGTAGGAGGACAAACAGCCCCCTGCACGCTGGTGCTGAGTGCAGTCGTGGGAAGCGCTTTGAGGAGAGGAAGACTACTGGTCAAGCAGTAATGGGGCAGGAAAGGCTCCGGAGGGAGGGGTACACAAGCAGGGGCAACAAGGACTATTGGTGTCACCAGGAAGGAAGAGAACTTCCCAGAACGGGAAAGAGCTGGTGCCAGGGCCCCTGGACCCACTTTTCAAGCACAGGAGAGATGTGACCGAGGAGCTCAGGGCCAGAGCACACAGGGGTGAAGATCAAACAAGGACAGGGGTCTTCATCCTAAAAGCAAGGGGAAATCCCTGGAAGCCTTTAGTCCAGACTTAACCCACTCCGCATGGGTCCTGGAAAGGGTTGTTGTGTTTTGTATGGTGGAGGGGTCCAGTGTGGAAGGGAAGGCCAGTAAGGACGCTAATGACTGGTCCAGGTGAGGGGTGAAAATGGGCTTCAGTGGGACCCACAACAGCAAGAGGGAGGGGAGTGGGCAGATGGCAGGCAACTGAGAAGGTCAGGTGGGCGGGACTGGGTGACTAGCTGGCCCACCAGCTTGAACAGTGTGAAGGAGGAATCTGAAGTCTGAAAGAAGCACTAAAATCTAGGGGATGGGGCAGAGGCAGGGCCTCCCTAGGATTCTTCATGCAGTGCCTGAGATCTGCCTTAGTCCTTTCTGGCTGCTGTCACAGAATTTCTGACATCAGGTGCCTTCTAAGCAACAGGCATGCATGTCTCGTAGTTCTGGGGGCTGCAAGTCTACCATCAAGGTGCCAGAAGAATGGGTATGGGTAGAAGCTGTCTTTCATGGACAGAGCCTTCTTGGCTGTGTCCTCACATGGTAGGAGAGAGAAGGCAGTGCTCTGATTTTTTTAATAAAGGATCAGAAATCTCAGGCATTAGGACCCAGCCATCAAGACCTGATCACCCCCTAAAGACCAACTTCCTCGTACCACTACGTTGAGGTGAGGATTTAACACACAAATTGTGGGAGAAACAAACGTGAGGATCCTAATATGCTGCTAAGGGGCACTGGGTAGACTCTGGGTGCTCTGCGCACATACATAGAGGGGAGGTCAGGGGAGATGGTGGCTTTGCTAATTTGCTTGCTATGGTGACCATTTGTGTATATCAATACATCACGTCACACACTCTAAAGATACACATTTTTAAAACGGATTGGAGGGGGAGGGCTGACCTAGGATATGGAGAAATAGGGGTGACCAGAGTGGGGGTTCTGGACTCACAGGTGGAAAGTAAGGGGTGTGTTGCCCCAGCTAACCTTTGGCCGTGGTTGACTTTTCGCACACGAGTCTTTCCTAGCCAGGAGGAGCCGCTGCCTTCCTGCTCATTGTCGTCGTCTGAATTTGCTTCCTGCTTTCCTTGTGCAGCCCTCTGCTCACTCCAGAGCCACGGCCAGTACCCAGGGCGGGGGCCGGTCCATGGGCCCTGGGGCATAAGGCAGAGGGGTGAGTCTCGGGGCCTGTGGGCCTCAGGTCACCGCAAGCACTGTGCCAGATAGCTGCCCATTTCCACATTTGCTCCGTTTCATATAAAACTTGACTTTGGGTATTTTGCCCCTGAAATCTACATCAGTTGAGCCTGCTGAGTTTTTCTCCTCGCAGGGCACCCTTCCTCTGCGGTCGGTCTCATGCGGGCCTCCCAAAGTCTACTGCTTGGCTTCGATCTCCTTAACCTGCCCGCGCTCTGGGTAGGTGAGTTTGAGACCTGCCTGAAAACTCAGCAAACGGGACAGTGCGCCCAATCCCTCCTCACGGTGGGGAACCAGGAGGAGTGAACGGGAGTGGGCGAGGGGACCAGCAGACACCCGCGGCCCTGCCTGGGCCCTGTTCGTCCTTTTCCTGTTGTTTTTTCTGTGCTGGGGTTCTAAACCCAGAGCTCCACAGTGCGCGTTACTCCCACCCTTTCTACTTTGTAATTTTGAGTCAGGGTCTCACTAAGTTGCTAAGTTGCCCAGGCTGGGCTCAAACTTACGATTCTCCTGCCTCAGCCTCCCAGGGTGCTGGGATTAGCGCACAGGCCCTACCTTATCCTGGGCCCTGCACTGTGGCCCCTGGGCTCTGGGGCTGATGCAAGGCCTGCACCCTCCATCAGTGGCAGATTCAAGGAGTGGCCTTGTGGGTCCTCACCCTGCTCCTGGACCCTGTCCTCTCAGGTCTGTGTCTGGCCCTGCCCCCTCCGACCCTGGAGAAGGGAGTTGGGCCACAGTGAGCCCTCCTGAGGGCAGCGGTGCATCCCCTCACCACACCTACTGAATCGGCGAGAGTGGTGGGGCCCAAGGAGGCTCTCTCCTTTCCAGACCCTCGCCAATTCTCTGCAGGGTGTAAACCACATCCCACCCCGTCTCCCTGGAGCCCCAGGCTTGGGGATGGGCTGAGCTGTATCCCCAGTGGCTTCTAGCTTTGGATTGGCACAGGCAGGGCTGGGTTCCTGCTCCCCAGCAGTGCCAGCCTGGCCAGCTCTTGCCTGGCAGCCTCCTTTCCCTTTTCTGTTCTCTGCTCCAGGCTTCCTTTACCTGTCGCCAGGATCTATGTGACGCCTTTTCTCAGGGACCCCAGTGGAGACTGAACTGCTGATAAAATCTCTAACAGCCTCTTTGGGTTGGATGAGTAAATCATGTGGAATGAAGACAAGAGCTCTGCTGAAGTCAACACAGATGACATCTGTCACCTCCCCTTAATCCATCTGCCAGCAGGGAAGGGCATTGGATTAATTAGAGCCGCACAGTGCTGCCAGCTGTGCCTCCGGCGCTCTTTCTTCCTGAACCCTGGCAACTGAAAAGAATATATCCTCACCTCTTGCTCTTGCTGAAGGGAACAGGTTTTGAGGTCGTGGCGTAATTTTTTTCTCTTTTACAAAGCACATATGTACATTTTATGACCACTGCTACTTGGTACATCCTCATTGTGGAAACTGAACCCTCTTGTTTCTTTTCGAATGTATCCACTGCAGGTTTCCAGAAGTTTCCACAGACACTGAGTGAGTCACTAAAGCTAAATTCTCTTTGATTGGAAAGAAAGGCATCTATCTGGGTGGGGTTTCTCTGAAGGTCTGTGATTAATCCATGTTAATTAAGTGGCGCACTGCTCTCCATTCCTCCGCCTCCCCTGGTCAGCCTGGGGCAGGGGCATGGTGGGGTCCACATGGGCTTTTGCCAGCCACGGCCACTTGTCCTGGGTGGTACTCATGCGACTTTTGGCATCCCTTACCTCCCCCACCATTGCCATTCATGACCTCAGGAACTAGTTTGCTTCCTTGGGTCTTGACTTTGAGGTAGGAAGGCCCATTCAAATTTTTTTGCCTGTATTCTATTAGCATATGAAATTTTTATGGAGTTACGGGAATGGTATGCATGTTCTGGATGCCAGTTTCTTTGTTGGATGCACTATGAAAGCTTCCTGTATTAATTCCCAGCTGCTGGCAGGACAAATGACACAATGCACAGAGGCTGGGAGCAATGACTGCTTATTACTGTACAGGCCCAAGAGGCAGGAGTCGGGGCGGCTCCCTGGGTGAAAGGTGAGTCATCGCTGCCCTTCCAAGATTCCTGTTGTTACTGCTGGATTCATTTGCTTGTGTTCCTGGGACCTAGATCTCTGTTTCACCAATGCATGGTCTCCTCCATCA
The DNA here is from genome assembly GCA_004027595.1 of Dinomys branickii. NCBI lineage: Eukaryota > Metazoa > Chordata > Mammalia > Rodentia > Dinomyidae > Dinomys > Dinomys branickii. The sequence goes on along the minus strand of PVLD010008212.1, from coordinate 61,573 downwards.
CCAGGTCAACACAGGCGCACCAAATGCTTCTCAGGCCGGCCCTGGATCTTTCTGATTTCCTCTTCTGGTCACCTGTCAAAGAAAGGGCTCTGCTTGTGGGGGCTCGTGTGTCTGGATTTGGGCCCACCCACATGACTGAGGATAATCTTCTTATTTTAAAATTAGCTGAGTCACAGTCTTAATTACATCTGTGAAGTCCTTCTGCCGTATAATCTAACATGCTTGTGGGCGTCTCCAGGGAGTGAAGGTCAGCGAGTGAGGCTTTTGCCCACCATACTTCCTGTTCCAGAATCTGTAATTAACAGAAACAAAATCCTCTTACAATTATATGTGTCTCTCTTTCCAGTCCTAGTTAGTCAAGTGAGGGGATAAATTAGAGACAACAATTTTGCTAATCCTTGTCCCCCAGGCTCTCTTTCCTTCCATGACTGCCACCAAGAAAACACAGGGAAAGGCCTTAGGGACAAGGTCCTGAGCCACCCAGGAGGCTTGCATCGCAGCCCCTTCTTGGCTGCTGAGGAGCTCAGTCATTTCCAACAATGACATGCTCGCTCTATTCCCAGCTCTGCACCAAGGACGGGCTGCACATCTTCCCATCAACCCTCCCAGGGAGCCCTCCAGATTGGCATTACTAGGTTGGCATTACTAGAAGGACATAGGATCACCACCTGTTGTCGCTGGGACATGTCCCTACATCTTGCCAGCTCCCATCCCATGTAATCTATGAAAGGATCCTTGCGGTCAATTCGTGGAAGAACCTTCAGAGAGGGGCAGTGAGGACACTGCGCATCATTGTCCAGTTGGTGGCTGCCTACCTGACCAGCCTTTCTGAGCTGAGCCTGCAGCCCTGCAGCTTCCACTGGGGACTGTGCAGGACACACACCTGGCCCAGACCACCCCAGTGTCTGTGGCCTTCACACCTTTTTAGGCTAGTGTGGGTTAAGAACATTTCAGCTGTAGACAGTGACATGTTGGCAGTAGTGGGGAAGAGGTGCTGGGGAAAGCATGTCCCACCTGAGCCCAACTGCTTCAGCAGCTTTCTGAGGTCTCTGATTCTGAAATACAGTGGCCACCTGGGCCAGGGCTGTGTCCCTCATCAAACACTTCCCAAGGTCCTTAGACTTCCCTGCAGGATGTTCTGATTCTGACAGTTGATTATTGGTTTAGAAGCCCATGACTATGTTTGAAAAATGCTATGTGGTAAGTTACAAAGGCACATAGTGGACTATCACCCATATAAAGATATACGAGACGTGACCACAATCCATGGGGAATGTTTAACTTTAAACAAGTGCACTGCAGTAAAAAGGCACATTGCCATTAATCTCCCTCAAAATCCTCCCCCTCACTTTGCACACACTGGCCCATCACTCTTGGCACTTGCTAACGCAGCTCTGGAAGTCCTCTTTCTGAAGAGTCTTTTTGCGGCTGCCTTGAAGTCCTGAATCAATTCTGAAATGCTCACAGCAATTTCTGTGAAATAAAAACTTTACTCTGTGTCCTCATTCACCTTGTTCGCCAGATCTGGCTCTTCTCCAACATCAAAATGACCATGGAGGGGAAACGTTTCCAATGGGCTCAGGACATCGAGGCAGCCACAACAGCACAACTAAAGACACTCAGGAAGGAGGACTCCAGAGCTGCTGCAGAAAATGGCAAGAATGAGTGAGATACTTGTGTTCAAAGCATGGAAAAATATTTTGAGGAGGATTAACTGTAACGTGTCTTTCACTGTGATAAATTTAAAAAATGCAAACATTCACTATGGCTTTCCATCACATCTTGTATGTTTGGGAAATAGATGCTGTCTGGTCTCCTAGCTTTGGAGATGCTGGGTGTGTGTCAGCATGTGAGGGCCTCGGGCTTCCTTGTGGTAAAGACTGCAGTGGATATGCTCTCCATGCCACACGTGCATGCACACACAGATACCCATGAGCATGCATGTGCACAGGCAGGCAGAGTGCGTGTCCTTCTGCTGTTTCAGTCATGGGGTAAACTGAGTTTACTGTTTTCAAACCTGTGCTCTTCACTTAGTGTAAACATTTTCCAAGCCAGTAAGGATTTTCTCAAACATTTTTCTTAATGGTTGTATTAGGATTTTGTTTCATGGTTATACCATAATTTATCTTCCCAAATCCTACATGATCAGTTCAAAGCCAAATCTGTGTGGACATGTGTGAGTCTATCCTCGGGGTAGTGCCACTCATGGTGGCACTCATGGTGACCCCACTTTGGAGTCAAAAGATTTACAGAATTTGAATCTTTTGATACATATTGGTAGTGCTGAATCACTGCCATCATCGAAGCTTATTCTTTTATCTCGACATGATCTTACACAAGCTTGCAAGACCAGCACGGGAACTTCCTCTGAGCCCCTGAGAGGTGTGCTGCACTGGAGAACTTTACCGTGGTTTGGGTCCCAAGGTCCCTCTCTGTCCAGCCACAGCACAGCTGAGGCTGTGAGAGAGAAGGAACAGCTTACTATTCTTCAGTTCCCAGAATCTCCTCAAGTTCCCACAAAGCTTGGTAGATCATAATGACTCAGCCTACATTCATGGCTTGCATCTAGTTGTCTGTCTTTTTTGAGTCCCTGTTCTGACACAATTTCTGACTCTCCCTGAATTTCAAGAACCTGATTTTTAATGAGTGAGATGTGCCGTAGCCCCCGGTTTAGTTTAGTTTGGTGCTTGTGATGAGATTCGTGTTCATGTTTGGAAGGAATACTATAGGCGTGGTCCTTCCTCTGTTGCCACCCCTACACCCCAGTAGCTCCTGAATGACTGCCTGTCTTCCTGTTACTGGCAATGATGACACTGATCACTTGGCCAAGGTGGCGTCTACCAGAGTTCTCCACTGCAGCAAAGCCACTCGGAACTGCAGTGTAACCAGTCTGTCAACTACAGGAGAGCCAGTAGTGTGACCACCTCACATATCTGCCCCCCACAGCTCCCCGGCAGGGACCTCGACCTGACTTGCTGCCACACCTTTGTGTGACCCCAAAGTGTATAGTATATGCTACACATATGCTTTGGATATCTGTGGTGAATAGAATACTTGAAAGTTTTGGGAAAAGTCTGCTCTTCCAGCAGGCAGATACTATTTGCAGAGCTTCATGACACTTGAAAAGGTCTCGGTTCAAGGCTCTCATGCTGCACTTTTCAGCAGGAAGGAGGAGGAGAGAGGTGTTCTGATTATTTTAAATGAAGGTTATCAAGTCAATGAGGAGAAGGGGGAAGGGGTGTTTATTGTGTTTTTTCTTGAATGAATGTGTGTATATTGTGGAGTAGGATAAATACTTAATTTGAGATATGACTAAGAAGCGGCTTAAAAGAAAAATTTGTGATGTTGAGACATGAGAAAAGTGACATCACAAGTTCGAGTCTGATGGCCAAACCTCCAATGAAGGCCCAGAAAAAAACTCTGACATGTCACCTATGAAGTGATTCTAAAAGATTAAGTAAAATGTGCAGGCAATAAGGACAGAGGCTTATGTGATAAAAATATGAAATATATCTGTCATATTTTAATTCTGATACATCAAAACTGTGGTTTTACTCTGAGAAGGTACGGTTGATTCAACATCAATCTAGTCATATAATTCATCAAGTTTAGAGGAAAAGGAGGAATGCCATGTGATTATCCTAATTTGTGGCTTAACTTTAGGTTAAGTTGAAAATACAGTTATTTCTAAAGCTTATAAATTGTGAGTGGAGAAATACTTCCCATAGTCAGCATTGATGAGGAGGCATGTAGTATTTCATCTACAAAATCAGAAACACTTCTGTACATCTGCACGTCAACAATATAGAGAAAGCCCACCTTGTTCTGAAATATTTCAAAACTCAATAAAAGTGCAAGTAAAGCCAGACATAGTGGTGCATGCGTGCATATAATCCCAGAACTTGGAAGGCTGAGGCAGGAGGACCACAGATTCAAGACCAACCTGAGCTATGTAGTGAAATCCTATCTCAAATTTTTTTAAAGAATATCAAATGAACTACATAAATAGGGGAAGTTGGGGGGAAATGAGTGGCATTATTTGTACACCTTGTTATCAGGAAAAACCTAGTGGTGAATACATTTAATATACCAACCAGATAGAAAACAGCCACAGAATCTGACTCCTGTGCTATATCGTAAGATTGAAAAATTAATTCCCTAGAGGTGTAATAACTTAGAAATCAGCTGTTCAAGAATGTTAATGAGGTGTAGGCAAACTAGAAACTTCGCCGTGATGAGCTGTCACTACGGTTACAACTTAGTGGTTACAGTAAGTGATGTCGATACAGTCTCCCAAACCCGCTCTCGACCTGTCAGCCCGGACCAGCGGTGGGGAACCAGTGGCAGGAATGCACAGCAGCCATGCAGAGCCCTCACTGTTGGCCTGTGAGCCAAACTGCCACAGCATCGGCTGTTCGGGTGGAACTGCACTGTTGGCGTTTTGCAATAATGAGTGGGTTTTGGGCTGTAGTTTGGGTGATTGTCTCTAAAAGGCTCGCCATCACTGGCCTAAACACTGGTGTGGCTGTAGTTGTCTTACAGGATTCATCTGTCAGCTGTCCACTTTCATGTTAGAGAGCTTCCCTAGTTATGTCTTTAAGTCAGATTTATTATAATTTTCATACCGTGAAATTTATCTTTCTTTGGTGTAATATGATAGGTTTTGACAGCACACGCAGCAGAGTAACTGCCCGCTCGGCTTTGCTTTCGTGTGCACCCACAGTCTGTTCTCGGTTCCTGTTCAGCAGATTGTCGCTGTGTGGATGGATACAGTGTGTCCAGTTCCCAGTTGAGAGACTTTTGTGTTGTTTCCCATTTTTGACAATCACGGTAAAGCTGTTGTGAGCCCTTGTGTGTACCTGTGAGGGAGAGACGTCTCTATTTCTCATGGGGGTGTATCAAGCCGCGGAATGGCTTGGTTACAAGGTAAGTGTGTGTTTGTTATTCTTATTCTTGGCTAATCTTCTCATCTAGATCAGTTCTTTATGCTGACTTCACTCAGCCTCTCTGCTCCTTCATGTTGATCTCCTGATTTTGAACAAAAAAGTCGCTTTTCATAGTTCTCAACCAGGTTGCCCCCAAGAGTCACATATAAAACAACATAAACATTTCAGTCCAGATGCTGGGGGGCAGGTAGCTGATCTGAGGAGGGGAGGCCCTTCACTTGGAGTTTAAACATGCTCCATGTGTAACTCGGAGTATCAGTCAAGTTTGGGAGTTTCTATCTGACGTATCTCACTTAAAACTGTGAAGGGTGAGAAAGAGACACACGAAAGATGATGCAATGAAGCAAAACGTTTTTAGAGTGGGTGGGGGTCAGGGGGCCTGCAGGGTGCGCTGCGGTTTTTGGACAGAGAAAGACATAGTGGTGCTTGTTACACATGGGAGATGTGCTTGGAAACAGATGTCTTAGAACTCAGCTAAACATGCCCCACAGCTCAGCAGTGGCCCAGCCCAGAGCTCTGACAGAGGGTGGCTGTGACGTATGGGACGAGGACACGGGGCTCACAGGAGGTTTTACTCTTCATTTACATCTTTCTGTAACATGAAATATTGTTTGCTGTGCTTGTGAGTTACTTCATGACACTGCTTTTAAATGTGAGTTCTGTGGAAAGATCAATGGCCGGTGCGCAGTGTACGTTTGAGGATGAATCAGCAGAGTGGTGGGAGTGAGATTTGTAGGAATGACTTCTGCCAGGAATATTGGGAAGGGATGGACTCCAGCTTCCAGGCTGAGAGCAAGAGTTTGGGGCCCCACAACAGAGAGACAGTGAAGGCTCTGCATGCTCTGGGGGTGCTCTCGGCTCTCCCTTCTTTGAAGGGGGCTGTGGATTGGCCATTTATGGAAAAAAGGCGAGTTGTGGGAAAGTGGTCCTGCAACCAAAGCGCTAATGTGTTAGCTGAGGACCCTCTGAAGGAGCAGCATGGGTGACCAGAGGCTCGATTCCTGTCCCAGTGAACTCAGACACTGATGCTAAGGATAGTGAAAGACAGGTTCAAAAAACCCACAACTCTTATTACTGTGCAAACCTGACTGCAGGTCCCTGTGATCCTGGAGACTGCAGGAGACAGTGTGGTGGGGTTTTTTAAGTCATAAGCACACAAGGGTTAGGTGTGGGGTTGGAAGGGCAGGCCCATCTGCCCCCTACCTTCTGGTCCTGGCATCGGGGGGGGTCGTCATGGTGATGCTGCCGATCATCTCCGGCAGGTCTGACACCTTACCTGGGCCTGTGCTCATGGTGACATTGCAGTCTGCAGTTCCAGCAGGCAGATACAATTTGTACGGCTTCACGAGTAGGCGCGCCCTGGAGCTTTCCCTCACAGAACCTGCTCGGCTTACCCAGGGCGAGGCCCCAGTTGCTCTCCCATGGACTCTAATAGTGTAGCACGGGAGATGCAGAGTTCTGTGGCTTCAATTAGGGCAAGGGGGAAACAAATGAACTTCACGTCACATTTCTTTTCTTTGTGACAAGCGCATTTTGCTCCTTGCTATACATATGCTTTGGATATCTGTGGTGAATAGAATACTTGAAAGTTTTGGGAAAATGGTGAAAATAATGTACTTATCTGAATTAAAAAAAAAAAACAGCAAAATGCTTCACCCCCGCCTAGATGTGGTGACGCAAAGCACTCAGGGGGCAGAAGGACGATTCCCAAGTACCTGGCCACATTATGAGAAAAGCCTAACTCTCACAGGGAGTGGGTGATATAAAATTGTGTGTGTTTTCCCAAAACAGTAAAAGAAATGAAGAAACAGCACGTGATGCCATAGTTAGATAGTTGTGCAAGATCAGCCAATCATTGTGTACCCAAACACCCAAAATGCCATCAACTTTTCTAAATTTGCTTTTGAAAATCAGTAAAATTTAGCATAGTAATGTACACCAGTAACTTTAAGAATTTCTGGTGTTTAGTTACTTTGCAGGGCTCTTTTTGTCTTCCCCTATCACTCCTGCTGGAGACACAAAGCTTTCACCAGCTGCGGAGTGGTCAGCAGCCCGGGCAGGCTGCTTCATCGCTAACCTGGAGGCAGCCTGGGCTCCCAGCGTTAAGAGAAAGTGTGTGTGCGTGGCGTGTGTCTCTTTAGGGTCTGGGGTATGGTGCAGTGAGCTTCCTGGAGGCTAGTGTTTCTTCTTAGATTCCAGACATGGAGTCCTCAGTGCTGTCATGTGCAGTAAATAACAAGGGTGGACTCCATCAGCCACATCTGGCCCCCACGTGAAGCGTCCTCCTCTCAGGAGCATGATGACAAGTGCACACTTTGGTGTGGTTGGGCACATTGTTTCTTAACCTCCAAAGCCTTCCGCTTGCCTTCTCTGATCCAGAGTAGCCCTTTCAGGGCACACAGAGGGAAAGGTATTGCATGACCACTGTCCTGGCCTCCATGGTCACCAGGTGGCCGCTGAGTAGATGGTGGTGGGTGACAGAGGCTGAAGCGTGTGTGTGCATCCAGCACTGATGGTGTGTGGGGGAACCATCATCGGTCAGCTCAGCTCCCCTTCCCACAGGATCTCGCAGATTCTCTTAACCTTATACGGGGTGCCTCTGTGTACCCAGGACAAGTACCTCAATGACCACCTTTTGGACTAATTGCCTTCTCTGCTGTCTGTAACAAGGCTCAGAAATCCACAGGCGGATGCCTGTTCCTCTGCTAGGCTCACACTGCCAAGGGTCTCTGCACCCCAGGGTCACCCTGAGCTAACTCCGTGGGGTGAAGCCACTCACTCATTTCCCTGCACCTGAGCACCATCCCCAAGCCACGACAGCTCCCCTGATGCAGAGGACAGCTGCGTCTTGTGTCTTTGGAAGCTTCGTGGAGCTCATGGTCTATAAGTTCATGCACCAAGACATCATGGAGATGTCCTCCAGGTCAGGGGACAGTGTCTACCCCCAATTCACTCTCTAGAATAAAAACAGATTTCAGTAGCTTTAGAATTTTCAGATTCTCTCATTTTCTTTAGATCATTTTTAAAGGTGAGAGGAGAAGCCAAGCTTCTTGGTCAGCCTGATGGAGAAGCACCGGCTGGGAAGGGGCTCTCTGCGCAGGGTCGGCCTTGCCGCCACGGGCTTTGCTGTTAGCAGGCACAGCCCCCTACCCGCTCAGTGCACCATGAAACAGAAGCCTTTGCAGAAAGGGCAGTGCTGCCACAGCCGATGTGCCCTGGGTGCCTTCATGCCGAGAAGAAACGAGCAGCTGGTGGCATCTTGAGTTTAAAATGCCCAGCGGTGGGGGTGGAGCCAGCCCTGAAGCTGGTTATGCATGGGGCATGCTGTTGCTGTTGCCTCCACCTGTGGTCACATTTTTACTGCCCTGCTAGGTACCCAATTGCTGATTTCATAAGCATAACCTAAGATACCAGCCCTGGGCCCTGCTCAACCACTTCTTCAACTTCCCAGGGAGCCTTTATTCTCTGACATGCTGTGTCATTTGATCCCACTGCAGCCTGGCTTTGGACTCTTAATCCTTCTTGTTTACAGTGAGTTTAATCTCTGTCATATTTAGCCTTTTGCTGGATAGATCCCATCCTTCCTGCGCCCCGCCACGTGACCCATCCATTAGCCCTGGGACAGGGGTTTTAAGTGTGTCTGTATCTTGAAAGAACAGTCCCCAAAGCCTTAAACCTACACCCATAAATAGTCTTTGAAGGGCATGTAAAGGCAAACTTGAGAAATAGGATCAGAGGGAGGACTGACCTGGGACCACCCTGGTTTGGGGTAAGCCGGGTTTTGAAGCGGAAAATCAGTCTCTGTGTGTGCAGTGTGTGCCTATGAAAAGACTCGGGCCGGTTTATAGCAGTGTTGAACTGAAAAAACAAGAGAAATTCTATCCTATGCTTCCTGGGTCGGTATTGAAACTCCCAGCCCTTGAGTTCTCCATCCAAGTTTGAGAAATCCAGGCTCATGAGTGCCGGGGGCCATCTGCAGGGTCCTAGGACCATGGAAGGAGCTCAGTTCCTACCCACTGCCACAGTGTCTGGCCTGGGTGTCTCCAGGCTGGGTCCCTGTGGCCGGGGCCTGCTTTCCTGTGGACCCTGAGAGTTGGATTATGGGCCAGATAAAGGGACAGAAACTGTAAACGAGCCATTGCCCTTGGAGGGACAAGTCATTCCTTTGTTCATTGGTCAAACAGCAAAACTGTTTTTGTGTTGGTTCCTTGACTTTAAAACAATACATTTATATATTTATTTTTTCAAGATTTAGAGGCAGATTTATTTATGTAGACAGGTACTGATCAGGATCATTCCTGGAATATCAGGCCAAATCTCTGGTAGTCTAGGGCTTATACTTAAAAGCAAGCAGGAAGTACAAAGGCAGAATGGCTTGTTAGTTGGGGACTGGTTTATACAATGTGCATCACAGTGACCAACTATGCATCACAGTGACAAGCCGTTTCTAAGAGACAGGAGCCCCTGACACTGGAACAGGAACCATTACCTGGGCAACTAAGAAACTCAAGTATACTGGCTGGGGGGGGGTACATTTTCTGTCGCATTTCCCCCTCTTTTTGCTTCCCTGGCAAGTCTTTGCTGGGCATGTTACATGGGATCTTCTGAGACAAGGCCCAGCCAGAAGCAGTAGACATAATTTAGGCCTGGCACATTTTAAAAATTATGGCAAAATAGACACAATATCAAATGTACCATTTTAACCATTGTTAGGTGTATGGCTTTGAGGCAGGAAGTGCATACCATTCTTATGTGCCAGTCACCGACGTCCACCTCAGAATGCTGCTACCCCCTGGGCATCAACTCCTCATGTCCCCCAGCCTGAGTGGAACCCAAGCTCCTGCCCCACGGAACGCGACTGCTCTATGCACTTCATTTCACAGGAGTCACACAGCATTTGTGCTTTTGTGACTGGTTCACTTAGCATAATGTGTTCAACATTCGTGATGGTGCAGCATGGGTCAAAATATCCTTCTCTGTGGGGCTGACCACTATTCCACTGCACAGACAGACCCTATGCAGGTGTGTAGGGGGCACCTGTGTCCTGCTATTCTGTTTCCCTGTTTCCCAAGACCTACCTGGAAAATAAGCTCTACCTGATTTTAGAAGAGACAGTCCCTGAAAATGAGCCCTGTTGTGGAAAAAAAAAGATTCAATAGGGCTCATCTTTTCTAAAATCCCATAGCACTTGTTTTCCAGGTAGGTCTCATGCCCAGGGAAATGGTATATGTTTGAACTGTGGTGTATAATGCTGCTACAAACATAGGTGGATAAATATCTGAGTCCTTGCTGCCCCCATCTTTTTTGGGGGGAGGGCACTGGGAATGGAATTCAGGAGCTCTCGCTTGCCAAGCAGGCGCTTGTACCACTCAGCTATATCCACGGCCCTTGCTTCCTCTTTTTTGGTATTATTCCCCGACGTGGAACAGCCAAATCATACAACAATCTTATTGAAAAAATTGTTTGGGATCTATACTGTTCGCCACTATAGCTACAATATTTTGCAATCCCAATAGTGCACAAGTTTTCCAATTTCTCCAAATCTCCAAGTACTTATTTTTGGGTTTTTTTAAAAAAATAATTACTACCATCATGGGTTAGGAGAGATAGCCCATTGTAGTTTTGATTTGTGTTTCTGACAGGCATCGACTGTTGTTTCATGTGCTTATTGTTTTTTTGTATCTTTTCCTTGGAGAAAACTCTATTCAAGTCCTTTGTCTTTTTATAAATTATTTTCTTGTTGAGTTTTAGGCGTTCTTTATATATTCTGGCTGTCAGTGCCTTGTCGGATACACGATTTGCAAAGGTTTTCTGCCATTGCACAGGCTGCCTTTTTACTTAGTGGTGTCTTGTCCTGCGTGGGTTTTGAATTCAGATGACCTTTCAACTCTTTGCTGATGTGTTTAGCGTGTAGCTGGTCATGCTGTGGGCCACAAGACCTTCTGGGGCAGGATGGCAGGAAATAATGACCTGGATCCCCTGTCACACACAAGGCAGCAGAGAGATTTCTGTGTGAGACACCAGGTCTCTTGGGACAATGAAAGGGAACCCAGTTTGCAAGTCCCAGAGCTCATTTTTTAAATAATTCTGTGCTCATGGGTGACCTTCCCTTCTGGGCTGGGCTTCCCTTGCTATCTCGGAAGCCCTGTGTCCACCATAGGTGCTTCTCCCGGCTCTGGGCAGTGAGTGAACTGATGAAATCTGTGTTGCATGACTAAGTGACCACGACGCATGCAATCAGCAGGCTGCTGACCCCTGCCCTCGTGTCCACCTCTTCCCTGGCTGTTATCCCCAGGTCCCTGGTTGCCGTGAGCCTCCTACTGTGCAGGAGGCTACACAATGGCCACACAGAAGGAGTTAGAGGCCTGAGGGTCACAGGTTCACCAGGAAAGAGCCCTGGCTGCAGAGTCCCGAACCTTCCCTGAGTGACACCATCAGATGTCCCTGCCTCCCTGCCTCCTGTGCCCTGGACCCCACATCTCAGCCTTGCCTGATTGGCCTGTGGTGGCTGGTATGACCTGGGGCATCAGAACCACATGTGCTATCTTTGAGGCACTGTTCCTGAAACCCAACGAGTGCCCCAACCCCAGCTCTGAGATTCAGGGTGGCCCCTCTCCTCTTTCTGACCTCCAAGATAATGCCAGAGCTAAGCCCAGAGCCCTACTGCTCTTCTCCCTGGGAGGCCAGCTCTGCTGAGGTTGCGGAGATTACACACTTAGCCATCAGTACAGATATCTCCCCAGTCCTGCAAGCCCTTCAGCAAAGACAGGTCTCTCCACATTCTCCACATCATGGCAAGAACAAGGGCCGTGGTCAGAGTAGGCAGCGGCCGTGTGGTAAGCTAGGATGGCTACCGAGTCCCTGCCTTTCCCTGGCACGGAGATGACCCTTGTCTTCCTCAGAACCAATGTCAGGCCCCAAAGATGGACGGAGGGAGGTAGCCAGTCTTGCTGGTATTCTTCCCAGTGGAGCCTCCTGCCTCAGCTTCCCAGAGCACTGTAATTGCAAGCATGGACCACCATGCCTGACTAACTGTGGGTTTTATGTTAAAGTAATTTCTTTCACCCCGGGGAAGCAGGTACCAGCAGTGCTGAAAATAGGAGAGAGGCAGCCTAGGAGGGACATGAGTGTGTATGCAGGGGGGGGGGCTGCTCTGGGGTCATGAGCACCAGCGGTGCGGACGAGAGTTCTCTTGCAGGAGGGCGGGCTTGTTTATGGAGGGGATCCTGCTGATTCATGTGTCCCTTGGGCCCCAGCCCACATGTGGGAATGCCACTCTGGTCATTTCCGTGTGTCCGTCTGCCAAGTCACCACCCCTACGGCTTCTTTCCTGGAAGGCAAGACTTCCAGGGTCAAGGTGTTAGGCAAGCATGTTGCCCGGTGCCAGAGGCTGAGCTGGCCTCGGGCAGATGAGCTGCTTCACCCACAGAACTGGATGTGCACATCTGACTCTTCGCCTCTGGCGTGGGCTCTGTGGCAGGCCTGCCCCATGCTCACCTCCAAACTCAGCTCTTCCAGAATGTTCTTGGCCCAGGGTTTCTGCCCGGGCAGCGCCTCTCCTCAACAACATGTGGGTGCCACACCACCAGCTGCAGAGTCACAGGCTCCTGATGACAGGCTGGGACAGTGCTGTCAGCCCCTAGGAATCCCGTACCCTTCCCAGGAGCTGCTCCCCTTCCCCATTCTCATCTGCGCATGGCTGTGCCTGCCCCAGCTGGTGGACACAGTGAAGTCTCCTGCACACCTCAGCTGGGGTCCCGGACTCTGCTGCCACACACGGGTCTGGCTCCTGACACCCGGCTGCCCGGAAAGCTGTGGGTGATGACTCCTGCTGGATAGCACTGTCCCCGTGCAGCCTTTCCCTTTCCAGCTTGCTCCAAATGCCATGGCTGAGCTTCCTAAATCTGGAGCTGGTGGTGGTAGCAGGAGGAATGGAGGGGAGAGCTGGCCCTCATCTGAGTTTGTTTTAGCTGCACCACATCATGCAGAGGGGACGCTCCCTTCCATACTTTTCTAGGCAGAGATGAGATATGTGCTAAGGAAGCCACTGGACAAGTACATGTAAGAAAATCGTGATCACGCAAACGATCACAGCTAGGGCTCTTCACAGTCTGGCACACCGCCCCCGAGGCTTCATTCTTCAAAGCGGCTTAGAGCAGGGTCGTGCAAAGTTGACCACGGGTAGGGTGGCCTGGGGGCTTATGAGAAGCTGCACTGTCACTGGGAAGGTTTGTGGGCCACAGGACACCGTGAGCCCCACTTTACAGCTATGCTGCTAGTCTGGGAACCCCTCCAGCACCATGTTCCCGTGCTGTTTCTGCCACACAAGAGTTGGGGGGAGCAGGTTCTTGGAGCTCTCTGAGCCTCAGTTTTCTCATCCACGCCGTGGGGATAGTATCTTCTTTGAGAGACTTTTAAACAATTAAATGAAATAAACTATTCCTAGTATCACCTGTTAACCTGACCTGGAACAAGTGTTGAATAAATCGTACTTTTAAAATGAACCAATTATTTCCTTGGGCTCTGTAGCATGTCGGCCTCTGAATGTCCAGTGTCCAGCTTATTTTCATTTATGTTGCATGATGGGCATTTCTCCTAAATGAAGCATCCTCTGAACACATAGTGTTAGTACATATAGTTTAGTGGCTCCTACCATATTGATGGGCCATAATTTATTTGAACTTTTAAGATGTGGAAATAATTGTTTTCTTATATTTCTCATAATCCAATAAAATGCTGTTGACATAGTAGCTATTTTATGAGAGTTCATGGTTTTAAAAATGTATTATACTTTCCTTTTCTGAAAATAAGAGTGACAGGGCATTTTTAGAGACAGCAGCTGTAGCAGATTACAGGATCTCAGGCAAGGACTTGGTTTCTTTTCTTAAGTTCTGAGAATTCCCAGCACGTCCAGTGGATTCTTGACAACAATGATAGAAAAAGTTAGGTTGGCTCCTCAGAAAAATAAATACTCAAATGAAATAAACAAACAAAAATAGCCATTATAGCTCTAACTTCAGTAAGGATTTTCAGACAGAAAGCGTATTTTATTCTTTACTCCTAGTGATGGAGAAAATAACGATGGAGAAAAACTTAGCAAATGTGGAAAGAATCCTGAAATATTAATAAAGGATTCGTGGCCTTTTAGTATCCTTTTGTATTTTGAAGATTTTTGTTGTCAGTTTCACAGGCAGTAACTCCCTGCCTGCACACTTCACAGAAGTGTTGTGGAGTTTACGTTTACCCCAGAGCAGTGTTCATTTGGAACCTTTCTCAGACACGTTCTGACGGTCCCTCCTTGACAGAGTCCCTGAAGTCTGCTTTGAACTGGGGATGTGCACACTGTTGTCCCACAAGGGGACCGTCCAGCCCAGACTAAAGTGAGCCACAGAACACCACCCCCCTGAGATGAGACAAGGCCTTGTTGCTATACCTACATTCCTGAGGCTACACAGTTCATAAGGAATAATTTATTGGTCTCCATGTTCTGGAGGTGGGGAAGTTCACAGCATGCTGGCTGCGTCTGTGTAGGATCTGAGGAGGACCTCTGGCTGGGTCATCTCATGGCAGATCATCATGGTCAGGCAGTGCCATAGTGGCTTGTATAATAGACCCACTTGAGATATAACCGATTAACCCGTGTGTTCATGAATGGGTTAATCCATTGCTAGGGGCAGAGCTGGTAGGACTTAATTATCTCTTGAAGTTCATACCTCTCAATTCTTTAAAACTGGGTTAAATTTCAATCCAAGTTTTGGTAGGGACATTCAAACCATGGCCACTGGGGGATGCTTCCATGGGTAGCTGATTCACCACTGACCAAGGACTGGGATTGACTGTTCAAAATCCTTCACAAGGATTTCACAGTGTCCCACGTCTTGTGGACAAGGAACTGGGGAGCTGGGCCTCCATTCCCTTTCCTTTTTGGTTAAGCATAGCTGCTGTGGGGACTCTCCGAAGGTGTCTGTGCTGGGGTTCATACCTTGCAGATGAGAACTGCTCTTTCACAGAAGCCTGTGGGAAGGGGCTGTTGTTCTCACCAGTTCCATCATGCTCTGACTGCCAGATCCCAGATCAGAAGGAGGCAACTTCACCCTGCACTGTATACCCGCACTGTGGAAATCCAGGCTTCCAGGGAAACTCTACCTCCACCCAGTGGGTTCCTCTGCTGGGAGCCCTGCCCAGGGCCAGGTGTTGTGGACAGGCTATGCCTTTGGTGCCCCTGAGTGGGAACTCATCCTAGAGAATCAGAGAACTGTTGGTCATGCTCCACACCTGCTGGTGCATTCCCCCAGAGATTCCTGCAAGGAGCTGAGAGATTTCCAGCACTTTCTTCTCTTACTGACCTTTGGGAGAAACTGGGCACTGACCAGATGAGCCTCAGAGATGCGTAGTCCACCAGGCACCAGCAGGCATCAGCCTCAGCAGTCCCCGCCTTCATCACCAATGCTGACGCTCTGTCTTTTCTTCATGTTAATCTGTAGTCATGTTTATCCTAGGCAGCATTGCCAGGACAAATATTGTTTCATTGGTTTTAACATCTGTTCACATGCAATCTGATACTCAAACTCACCCTACTCTGTTCTCTGATAGCTCATATGCACGAATGAGCCCCTGGGGCTGTCCACACCCAGCGTCTGGACCAACACATGGTATTTGCACCTTTGGGTTATGTGTGCTTTCTCTTTCATTTTCTCAAGTCACAAATGGTCCTCCTTGCCAATTTAAATGATTCCAAAAGAAAGTTAGGAAGTGTCTTGGTTACTTTTCTCTCATTGCTGAGACAAAATACCCAACACCCAAAGTTAAGGAAGGAAGGAAAGGTTTATTTAGCTTATAGTTTGTGGAGGTTTCAGTCCATACTTGGCTGGCTCAGAGGCAGAGTGGCACATGGCAGAGGGCAAACGTTCATGGCAGCAGAGGACAGCAAAAACAACCAGCAGAAGGGAGGAATCGCTGCAAGCAGCCTCCTTTTCTCCCCTACATTGTAAACAGGCTACCCCCACCCAGGAGGCCTGTACCTCTCACACAATGTCCATGCCCTCCTCTTCCACAGGATCAGGATGTGTACAAAGTAAGCATCTTAGCTTCTTCCTGAGTCACTCAGCTAAACCTCTAGACTCCCCAGGTTGACACAATGTATCAACCATAACAGGAAGAAATGCTCCTCTGCTTCCTCTCTGCTGTTCTCCTCAGCAGGGCTCACTAGGATGGGATTTTCTTTGAGGTCTCTTCTCACTTAGCTTCAGTTTTCAGGGATTCAGTCCATACGCTTCAAGGCAAGAACATCATGGCGGAAGGCCGTGGTGGAGCAAAGCTGCTTAGTCCAAGGGGTCTGGAAGCAGCACAGGGAAACAGTGCCAGAGAGGATGGGGCCAGGAACCAGGTATGGCACCAAGGTCACACCTTTATGACCCACCCAGCCACCTCTAGAAGAATGATGCACCAGTTGCCAGATTCACTGGGTAGATCTCAAAGCCAATGAGGTTGACTCTTCACCCTCAATGTCACAGACACTGATAAACTGCATCTAGCTTTCGTACCACTGAGGCTGAAAAGGCTATACTCCGGGAATGGGAGAACTGGTGCACAGTGTCTGTGCTGCTGCAGTGTTGGGCACCCTGGGCTGGACCTCAGAGCTGTTCCTGAGGTCATCTCCACACACAAGCACTGTCAGAGGGTGGTTATGATTCACAGTGGTCACTCCATGCAGGCCACCAAGGGTCTTGGGTGAGGGATTCACAGCCACCAGGACCCATTGCTCTACTGGTCACCTAGTCATCCCTAAGCATCAGCCTGTAAAGAAGGCCAGTGCCTGTCAAGGCCTCAGTGGGACAAGTTCCAGGTTGGAAGGAGCCAGTTATGAGCAAATACAGGGACACTTTGCTCTTGGGCCTGCTGGCTGCCCCTGCAGTCACAGGGGAGCTCACCCTCACTGCAGCACGTGCCTCGGAAGGTTTCCATGCTGCCTAGTGCCCTGTCCAAGGTGATTTCACGAGAGACCAGGTAAGTTATGAACAGGAAATGTGCCATGTATGAAGGAGCTATTGATCTTTGCCTGCCTCTTCAGCAGGTGCTGCTCTGTGGTTTTGTACATGCATTCATACAACATTCTTTCTAAGTCCCACCATGCAGTCCAATGGGCCCCCAAGCTGTTATCCCCTGAGAATAATCATGCCATTGTTCACAGCGGCATCTCCCTCTCTTCTCTCTTTCTCAAGGTGCACCCTGAATTTGTTGTGCTCAGACCACCAAGAACTGCTAGGCCAGAGACCTGTCACAGACATTGCATGGCCGGAAAGAATGTCACCCCTTTTGCTCATTGCGTATTCTTCTAATGATTTCTATTTCCATCCATATACACAGTCTGCCTCTGGGACTTCACTAGTGTTGGACTGTTTTCAAGAGTTCTCATCCACCAGCCTGAAAGCTGCCACTTCTAGCAGGTAGGTCAATGTCATTCCTAGACAATTCCTTGTATCAGTTGCCCTTCTCATCACCATGCCTATTGTCTTCATCCAACTTAGGATTTTTGTGACCTCTTTCCTCAAGGATGGTTCACTTGTCCATCTGCCTCTGATTTTCCCCTCTCCTGTGTCTGCCACCAGCATCACCACGACCACCAGCATCACCATAACCACCAGCATCACCACAACCACCAGCAACAACATGACCACCAGCATCACCACGACCACCAGCAACACCACAGCCACCACGGCCATCATTCCTGCTGCTCCATCTCTGAGACCCTGGTATACAGCTTGGATTTTATCACCAAATTACCTGAAACTTCTAGGCTTTTTAGTTCACTTACGGTGAAAGGCTCAAATCCTTTATCTTGGGAGCCAGTGCTCTCCTTACCTAAAAACAGAGCAAAAAAACCATTCTTCTCAACTCACAGTGGTAGAAGGATGATTGAGATGATCCAAGAATGAGTGAGTTTGAAGTTTGAATCAAAACACAAAACTCAGCTAAGATTTAGTGTGAGCTTCCAGCCCTGCTCAGTGTGCTTTCCTTCCTAAGATGCAAAAGCATTTTCCAGGTTATGTGCACACAAATTAGAACACAAAACAGAAGGGCCATGGGGAAGCAGCTGAGATGACCACAGCTGTGTTTTGGGGTGAGGAGGATATGGTGGTGGTTTGGGGAAGAGTGAGTTCTAGTTTTAACAGCAAATTCAATTAGCTAGAACAACAGTCAATCAGCAATCTGGTGAGCCAAAGTTTTGTTTTACCTTCAACCTCTGAATTAATGCTCATTGAGACAATACACCCAGGGGTTACCCTCTGCAGAGAAGTGGTTTACGGCTCGATTTTGTCTACTTAGCAAAATAGGAAACTAAATTGAGTACTGCTGGGCTAATTGCTTTGCAAGGAAGAAATGATGCAATGCTTTGGTGGTTTAATCAGATTTTCTACTTTTGTTTTTTCCATTTGATCAATTTACATGTGTCCTGCAAGACATTGTGTTGGAAGAAAGCTGAACCATTCTGGGGTTCACTAAGAATGTGGCTTTTATTAGTTCTTGAGTTAAAGCAAACATGAAGTGGATGGGCTGCCACAGAAATACTCAGTAGAAGGAGCCGTTTATGGGACAATAACGTTTCTCTCATTTCCCATGGCTGCTACATTATTTATTTCATCATTTCTAGGAGCTCTGAAGCAATTGTTTCCTGGAATCCATGTGGCTTTAGGATTCTGGGTACAAATATGCTTTGTTTTATAAGGAATGAATTCATGCAGCTCTCCAAAGCCACTGGTCAGGAGATGAAATTATTGCCAGACAGAGCAGAAGGCAGAAATATTAAAAAAAGAAGCAGAAATACCAGGCATATGCCCTTTGCAGCTGATGTAATCGGTTTTTAAAGTGATGTAATTTTTAAAATATTGGAGAGTTTTGCAAAGGCCCGTGCCTTAAACCACATAGTAGGCATCTGTGGGTATCATTAACAAATCTTTCAGCCCTGTCACTCTGAGCGCTGTCCCATCAGAAAGGTCTAGCAGGGGGACGTAGATTGTCCTGATAATGTCCACTTCACCCGGGAACTGACACTTTCACTCAGCGAATGAAGCACGGCCCTGAACAGTTACAAGGACTAAGTGCAGAAAATTGAGGGCGCATTACAAAAACATGTGGCAATCCAATCGAGTGTCAAAACAAATGCAAGTGCTCGGCAAAAATTACTGATGCTATTTTCTCTGAAGAAACAGCATGCATGATAAATGCTGGGGATTTGGAGCAAAAAACTCTCCTTGCACACACTGCGGACTGTTTCTTTTTCCTCCATTGCTCCTGCCAGTGTCCAACCTTGTTCCTCCATGTGCTCTTCAGCAGGTTCCTGACCTTCCTCTTGGTGTCCACCATGTCTTCTGCAGTTATTGTCCACAGTAGCAGGAGGGTTGGTCCCTATGGGAGACACAGTACCATATAGTAGATGCTGATTCAAAGCATATACAGCCTTTTGAAGTAACTTACCCCATCCCTGCAAGCTATTGCCACCTAACTGGCCTTGTAATTATGTCTTCAAAACACCATTCCACCTTTCTGTCAATTCAGCTGTTTCTGGATGGTGAGGAACATGGTGAGACCAGTGAATTCCATGAGCGTGAGCCCATTGCCTCACTTCTTGGGCTATAAAATGTGTTCCTTGGTCAGAGGCGATGCTATATGGAATTCCATGACAGTGGATAAGGCATTCTGTGAGTCCACGGATGGTAGTTTTGGAAGAAGTGTCATGTGCAGCAAAGGCAAATCCATATCCAGAATACATGTCCATGCCAGTGAGGACAAAGTGTAGTCCCTTCCATAATGCAAATGGTCCCATATAATCAACCTGCCACCAGGTTGCAGGTTGATCACCACAGGGCATGGTGCCATACTGGGGATTCAGTGTTGGTTTCTGCTGCTGGCATATTGGGCATTCAGCAATGGCCATAGCCAGATCAGGTGTGGTGAGTGGTAGTCCGTGTTGCTGAGACTGTGAAAAACCTCCTTCTCTTCCACTATGGCCATCTGTTCATGAGCTCATTGGACAATGACACGGGTGGCTGAAGAAAGAGGTTGGCCACTATCCACAGAATAAGTCATCTTATCCACTTGATTATTAAAGTCTTCTTCTGCCTTTGTCACCGTGAGCATTTACATGGGAAACAAATATTTTTACATCCTTTGCCCATATGGAGAAGTCTATTCACATACTTCTCCCCCAAATATCTTTGTCACTGATTTTCTAATTATGTTCTTTCCAAGTTCCTGACCATCTGGCCAGACCGTTGGCTATGGCCCATGAGTCAGTATACAGTTGCGCATCTGGTCATTTCTTCTTTCAGGCAAAATGTACTGCCAAATGCACTGCCCGAAGTTCCACCCACTGTGATGATTTCCCTTCACCACTGTCCTTCAAGGACATCCCAGGAAGGGGCTGTAATGCTGCAGCTGTCCACTTGCGGGTAGTACCTAAGCAGTGTGCAGAGCCATCCATAAACCAGGCCCTAGCCTTCTCTTCTTCTGACAGCTGATTGTATGGTACACCCCATATGGTCATGGGTGCATGCTGGGAAACAGAAGGCAATATAGCAGGTATAGGAACCATAGGCATCTGGGCAACTTATTCATGTAGTTTACTTGTACCCTCTGGACCTGCTCTGGCTCGATCACGAATATACCATTTCCGTTTAATGATAGACTTGCTGTGCATGTCCAGGCTTATGACTCGGTGGGTCAGATGATACCCAGCTCATGATAGGGAACTCCGGTCACATGGTGATCCGCTGTCCCTCAGTCAAGTGTTCAGTTTCTACTAAGGCCCAGCAGCAGGCCAAGAGCTGTTTTTCAAAGGGAGAGTAGTTGTCTGGAGAAGGCGGCAGAGCCTTGCTCCAAAATCTTAAATGCCTCCACTTCAGTTCACCTGTGGGGCCTGCCAGAGACTCCAAACAGCATCTCTGTCTACCACTGACACTTCGAGTACCATTGGATTTGCTGGATCATATGGCCCCAGGGGCAGAGTAGCCTGAACATCAGCCTGGACCTGTTGCAGAGACTTTTCCTGCTCTGGGCCCTACTCAAAATTAGTAGCTTTCTGAGTCACTCAGTAAATGGGCCGGAGTAAGACACCTAAGTGAGGAATGTGTTGCCTTCAAAATCCAAATAGGCCCACTAGGTTTTGTGCTTCCTTTTTGGTCATACGGGAAGCCAGATGCAGCAACTTATTTTTACCTTAGAAAGAATATCTCTACACACCCCACTCCCAGTACAAATTTTGTCATAGTTTGGGGTTTTACAAGGGAATACAATTTAATAAAGGACTCATATTTTATAAGATTATTTATAATAGTAACCCAAAGAATTATATATAAAGAGAGTGCAGGAAATCTATCCACAAACTAAACACCAAAAAATGTAGCTGAGGGCCTTGATCCCACAGCACTGTCCTGCATGAGTCCAACCAACGACCTAGAGCCCATAACAATGTCTCATGCAGGTCTATGTCATGGATCTGTGCTGGGAAGGCCAGTGGCAGAAGGTCAGTGGTGGAAACTACAAAGTCTCTGTCAGCAGGATGAAGGATCTGTGCCAGCAGGCTGAAGAATCTGTGCTAGAACCAGGAAGCAACTCTCAAAGAACCAGAGCTCCCCGCAGAATACCATAGCCATCCTCAGAACCAGAAGTCCTGAGCTCCTCCAACAATGAGGAAAGCTGAGTTCCCATCAGGAAAGTCAATGCAACAAGCTTCCTCAGGAGACTGAGCAGTGCACCATCTTCCCTTCCAGAGCTAGGAAGTGATCCTCAAAGTGAGGATCAGAGCTCCCCCAAAGTGAGCCCAAGCCATTCTCAGTGACAATAAGGTCCCAAGCTCCTCAGATGGTGTTGAGAACAGCTGAATTCATTAGGAAATCCAGCATTTCAAGCTCCTCCAAGAGAACCAAGAGCCCCTTACAGCTTCTAACAGCTCCCAACAGCCTCTCTACTTCTTCTCCAGGTCTGCCTCTTATTCAGCCCACAACAGTCCTCAGCTGGGCCTCCCACACCTGGTACCACACCGATTCAGGTCAGCTGAATGTTACAAGTTGACCACCAGCTGTCAATCCACTACAGTGCCTATGTATCAATTACCTTGCTTCCCCAGCAGAGTCTGCCATCCATGCCCACCCTGCCCGTCCCCCCGGTTTACTTGTTCTCTTTGGAATATGTCAAGATTGCTCTTGCTCTTTCCTCATCCTGGCTTCCTTTCCTGATATTCATCAAGACTGGTGCCTTCGCATAGATGTCTCAGCTCAACTCTTCCAAGGAGATGGGTCTAAATTTTAAGATTGGGTCATAAAAGACATTCTGGCTCTCTCCCTTTCTCTGTCTCTCTCTGTCTCTGTCTCTGTCTCTGTCTCTCTCTCTCTCTCTCTCTCTGTCTGTCTCATCACTGGCACAAGGGATCTAGATGCCTGCCACGTTGAAAAGATGCTCAAACATCCCTGTGGAGAATCCCATGTGGCAGGGAAGTGAGGTCTCCTGCAACACCCATGTGAGTGTGCATCTTGGAAGTGGAATTTTCAATCCCAGTCAATCTGGCAGATGACAGTAGCACAACTGACATCTCTGTAACTTCAGAAGACACCCTGAGCCACAAACATCCAGCTGATTTACTTCCAAATTCCTGATTCACAGAAGTAATATGGTAAATATGTTCAGCATCTTAAATCACAAATTTTGAGGTAATTTGTTATGCAATAATACACAACTAAAATGATGAGTAGCTTTACAATTCCCAGAGCAAAAGAAAACACATTACTTCATAAGTTTATCGTCTTTGGAACTCTTGTATCCAACCAGGACCCCACAGCACCCCACAGGACAGGATGAACAGAGTGTGGTCTGATGATCACCCCCTTAAAGCTCTGGCCTCTCGAGTACCTTCTCCAGATAATCATGGTGCTCCAGCACAACACAGGTGCACCAGTGAGCTGAGACTGAGTCACAGAGGAGTGCAGACAGGTACGTGTCCAGTATCGCTCCATGAGTCACTCCATGACTTTCCCTCTTCTGGGTGTGATCATTTTTCTATTTTCTTTCACATTCCATTTCTCTTATCTACTTTGGCTGCTATTACTCTCAAGTACTTTCAAATGCTTTCAGGCTACTGACAGATGTTAAGACTTTCCTCCTGTTTTCTTCTATTTCTGTGTCTTTTCCTTGTGCTCATCTGCCTGGTCCAGTGGTCCTCTGAGTCCATCAGTCCTTAAGGTCTCTTGTCCACCTCTCCCCTCACACAGTGGCCCCAGACAGACAGCCCAGCAGACCACCTGGAAGAGGAATACCTTCCCTGCATTCTGCCTGCCTTCTCCCTGCTGATCCAGGGCTGGATAGTTTGTATAGTGGGGATGGGATAAGCTTTGCCACAGTAATAAAGAATCCCCAAGTGTCAGTGAGCTTAGAAACTTCATCTTTGTTGGTTTGTTTATTTGTTTCCCCCATTCTTGCTGTGTGTCCATTGCTGCCTGACTGAAGGCATGGTCTCAGGCTACCCTGTGGACCTAGGTGAGGTTGCCTTCATTTCTGATTCCGTGGTTGCTGGGGCACAGAAAAAATATCTTCAGCAACTCACTTACTTGTGATTTTCTTTCTGGAGGCAACATATGCTTCTTCCAATCTCATTTCATTTGTCAAAATTGTAGCCATGGCAACATCTCATTTCTATTAGAGTGGGAAGGTTCCATCCTGACATGTGCCTGGTAGATGGTAGATTAGAGCTACTTGGTGAGCATCCCCAGTGACCAACACATGTGCTTATAACAGTAGATTCCGTGGTTTAAATGCCTGGAAGTCCCAGCTGGGGCTAAGACTAGCCTTAGAGGGAACTGGCTCCAGTGCTCAGAAAAGGGTGGCCCACTGCTCTTCTTTCTCTCTTTTCCTCCCTTCCTTCCTTCCTTCCTTCCTTCCTTCCTTCCTTCCTTCCTTCCTTTTTTTCCTCTTTGTTTCTGTTGATTAAACCTAGGACCCTTACACCGTGTGAAGACAGGCATCTTACTAACATTTTGAGTCAGTATCTCACTAAATTGCTAAGTTACTTGGACTAGGCTTGAAATTGAAATCCTCCTTCTTCAGCTTCCTTTCTCCTGCTTTCGTCTGTATATGTTTTATTCTCGGATGGTCTTCCAAAGATGGAAGATCCAAGTTTATAAGAGGCATAAGGCTCTTACCTGGGAATTTTAGAAGTCTAGAGGCTGTGACTCTGTGACTGTGGTTGGCTGGTTCATGAGGTTTTATGTCCCCAGTTGATCAGTGTCAGTGAGGAGCTGTGACATCTCCTTGGCCAGGTCAATTCAGAGTCCCTGCCCAAGAGCCAAGGGTGTCTCAGTGTGGGAACTACCTGGTCTGGGTATGAGGATGGCTCCCAGGAAAAAAAACTAACGTGGGAAAGATGCAGGGAGATGAAATATCAGGTCTCCTATGTAAACCTTGTTCACCAGCTCCTTCTAGGTCCCAGACCATGTTACCTCACGTGGCCCCCACACTCTGCACTAACACTGTTGCTGTGTCCTCTCCAGGCTCTAGCCAGGTGTGCTGCATGTGGTGGCAGCAGGAATAATGCAATGGCACCAACTCATCCTGTCCTGGGTGGAAGAGCTGAGGAAACTAAGACACTGCTGGTGGCCTCTTCTTATTTAGGCCTGGGTCCACCTTCTCAGAGCACCAAACATGGCTAAGTTTACATAGAAACCTCTCATCTTCTAGCAAGCCAAACTTGGAATATTTTTTTAATATCACTATTCTGAAAAACTCATTTCTTCTCTCTTCTGGTACTGCAGGTGGACACAGCACACCATTCTGAGCACTTCATTGTGGGGGTCATTAGCACGGCAGTCATCACAAAGGAAGATTGCCTCGATTCTAGCAAGTACACCTTGATGGTGATTATTTCTTAAAGTTTGTGGTTCATGTGAAAACTGAAATAACACTTTCTCTGAGAATAAGGAAGGGCATGAGCTCCTCTAACCCTATGGCTAGGAGCTGGATCCATGGCAAGAATTCAGAAATGACCTTCAAGTAGATGGTTTATAAGTCCCCGGAGAGGGAAGGTGATCATTTGAAGCCAGCAGGAGGTCAGTAAGGTCCAATCATGCAAGATTAGTTTCATTTCCTTGTTTTGACAGGGAAAGTGGACTTGCAGAGCTGAAGCCTCCTGTAGACATAATATATCTGGATGCAAGCAACATTTTTAGAAAAGTTTCTCATGCTGTCCTTTGGTGCAGAAGCTGAGGGATCACAGGGGATTGGGAAGGGATTAATGCCTGTATTGAAATGGGGGTGGAGATGCCTTCAAAATTAGTGAGTAACTCCAGCTTTCCGCAGGGCTTTGTCATTTACTGTGCTCCTGCACTATTTCTATGGTGTGACATTACCATTTCTTGCAGATTAAAATAATATGAATTGCAACTACCACTGCTGCCAGTAGTAGTGGGTGCCCCAGAGCCCAGAAAGTTAAGGGCTAGGATTTTTCCATTTCATGGACCAACATCTAAGACTGGCATCCAGGAGATTGATTTGGGAAAGCCAGCTCAGCACACCTCATGCTTAAGCAGATGAAATCACAGTTCCCAAAGAGTAGGTGGCTAATTTCCTCTCCATACCCAGGAGATCCTATCTAAGGGAGGGACAGGACCTGGAGTCTCAGAACAAAGGTTCCACTCCCAGTATCCCAGTACAAAGCATACTTTCCACACATAAACTTGAGATACCCAACTTGCAGCATGTTTTTTTGTTTGTTTTTTTTTTTTTTTTTTGGTACCGGGAATTGCACTCAGGAACTTGTGCTTACTAGGCAGGCATTTGTACTGCTGAGCTATGTCCCCAGCTCAACATCCCACAAGCTCAACTTGTGGGATGTTACAAACTAAAACACCAACCTGCTAGCATAATAAAAGTTCCTCATACACCTTGTGAAGGTGGCAGTGCTCTGCAAATCTGGACTATGCCATCTTGATCCTGGACAACTCTGCTTGGTTTTCGGAAGCATGCCCACCCCTGGCTAAGGATGAAGGGACCACCTAGGTCTTGTGATGGGATTCAGCAAGGAAGAGCTGGTGGCAAAGCCTGTTACACAGGGTGACCCCCAGAGCAGACCCCAGCCCAGCAAGGGTGCTCATGGGAGTCTCTCAGTCTCACAGAGTGGCCAATCATGGGTGCTGGTGGAAAGTGAGCGCTAGGACCCAAGCGGAAAGTGGACAACTGAGTGTGCTTGCTTGAGTAATCAGTGCTTGTGATGGGTAGGGCAAGAGGCAGGCTTTGTGTGTTAGTGGCCAGTGTTGGGGGTTCTCATTAAGAAAAAGAAAACAGTTGCAGATACCAAGTTAAGTAAGTGAATATTTGTTTAGACTTGGAAAGAAATTGCAACAAGTCACAAGCAACACATACAACAAAATCCATAAAAACTGTGGTATTTTTATTCTGATACTCCTGTACTTCTTTCCCCTTCCATTTGGCTGCAGAGTGTTTGACTGCTTTATATTCAACAACAATTTTTATTTATCAGTCTCCATAGAGGGGCTGGAAACTCAACTGAGAAATCCCTTTCCAGGGTGGGTCAAGTCTTTTGGCTTTACTAATGGCCTTGAAGCGTTTCAGCTTTACAAGCGGCACTGGTCATGCATGACAGTAACGGGGTAAGTACTGGAAATGTCAGTGAAACTTTTCGGATTGGTGTCCAATAGGGCAAAGAAGCTAACTAAATGCTTTCTGTCTGATTTCAGGGCATTTGAGGATTTCTGTCCCAGAGGCTTCTCCTCAGTGACTCTTGTGTTGGTGATGATATTTGTTCCTGGTTCGTCAGAGTCCTCCTCCAGGATAGCTACAGATAATGAACCTATTGGTTCAGAACTGAACACAACTCACAGACCTCCATTCCACAGACCCCATACTACTCACATTTCCAACTCAGTTTCTTGAGAGGATGCTCCAGCTCCCTCAGTGTGATAGTTAATAGTTATGTCAACTTGGGGAAGAAACCCCCACTGACCAGCTCAGCCTAGTCCTGGGTGTGGCTACATGGGTTTACCGAAGGCAGAAGCCCTACGCACGGTGCGGGCAGCACCAACCAACAGACTTGTAGCCTCAAGGGAATAAAAAGTAGAACAAAGAAGGAAGATTCACTTCTGTTTCTTCAGCAGAGCCCCGGTCTTCACTTTCACCTTGGACATCGTCTCCTGGATTCCAGCAAACTCTGCAGCCTCCGTCCCAGACCCTGCACCTCCTGAAGACGGACTCACTGGGGACACTGCAGTGAGCCCCAGGCCTTTGACTTTGGACTGAATCCTTCTGCTCTCCAGCTCACAGATGGCCCTTTTATATCTTCCAGATCTGACTGCAGATGGTCATGGTAAGCCTACCTTGTAAATCCATATGTATAAGCCTACCTTATTTGAAATCTGTGTCTCCAGTGAGCTTTGACTGATACACCTGGCCTCTCCAACATCATCACTCACACAACAGAGAAGATATTGAGGTGGGTTTACCTGGAGGCGACCCAACCACATTACTGTGACAACTGTATGCAACAGTGGCCATCAGGACACATGGCAAGAGCCCCTCCCAGGGTCCATGAATTGGCCCATGAAGAGCAGGGTCCTGAAATTGAAGTTTTTCCATTTCCCAGCCAATCATCCTGCAGATGAGTCTGGAAAGAGCCGGTTGACTTAACACCCAGGCTCTGAAATTTTGGATGAAGAAGTTCACCCCAGGAAGAGGCCCAGACTGGCTGTGGTGGAGGCGGTTAGCCTGGATCCAATCTGAAGCCTCTGCAGGATAGACTTTACCCGGTTGCTCAGAATCCATTTGTTCACCTCTGAGTGTCAAGCAACGCAGACAGAGCGTCAATCCAAGCTTTGATTAGCTAGAAGTTTCAATTATTCGCATCTGTGTTCATTAATCATTATCCGTACATCAATCGGACACAAACTGATACAGGAGGTGGATACTGACAGTTCCTGGAGATCCAGCTGTGCTCATTCCAGTGCTGAGTGACCTTGAGGGTTGTGAGTCCAGATTTGTGGAGCGCTGTCACCTTCACAAGGGGAGTGGAGAGGAACCAAGTGTATGAGGAACTTTTATTACACTAGCAGCCTGGTGTTTTGGTTGGTAACATCCTACAGGCGGAGCTGGGGATGTAGCTCAGCAGCCCAAATGCCTGCCTGTAAGTGCAAGTTCCTGAGTTCAATTCCCAGTACCAAGAAAAAAAAAACAACTATACTGCAAGTTGGGTGTCCCCAGTTTATGGGTGGAAAGTATGCTTTATCAAAGCAGGTATAACTTTGGTTAACCATGTTTTAATTCTTTAGACTCATTATTCGTCAATTATATTTGTTGATTTAGAATCCCATTGCTTCCCATAAATTATTTTAGGTGATTTTCATAAAATGGATGCATGAACAAGAAAAACATTACAAAATAATACATTGGGACCTGGAAAGGCTGAGGCAGGATTACTTGAGTCTAACATTCTGAGGCCAGTCAAAACAACATAATGAAAGTAATAAACGGGGAGGGGGATCCAGCTTCCTGGTAACCAAAGCAAAGACAGAGCCAGGAATCTGCTGTTTGATTTCAGTGTTTAGGAAGAGAGAACAAATGAGTCCCTCATGGACGCCAAATTTCTCCAGAGTGAGTGGTGTGGGATGTTCTTAAGTGTTTCTTACCTCATCACAATGTATAAGTAGAAGCTAGAATGACGGCATGTACCGTGCGACAGGGAAGGAACAAGACAATGGAGAAGATGGTCCGAGTGAAAATTTCTGCAGAGGACTGGAAGGTCCTCAAACAGTTCTCCTGGGAGCTTGGCTAAGAGTTGTTCTATAGATGGAAGAAGGGCTCTGGAAGTTGCACTGAATATTTGTGTCATCAATTGCGGGACACTCAGAAAGTGCTTAGAGGATGACACTGTGCATCTGTCTATGGGGACTGAGCACCCCAATCAAAGCTCTGCCTGAAGTTGTGGGGGATCTTCTGAAAAATGACAGATGTAGGAACAATTGAGAGCCAGTGGAAGTCCCAAAGCTCTGTTTCCTTGAGAACACTGGAGAAATTATTTTAGTTGGGATTTTTTTACGATCATGGCCAAAGGAAAAACTCCATAATACCAGCATAGAGCATCAGTCTTGGTTCTATATGACTTCTCAGTAAAGCCAGCAAGAAGAAGTTATGAAAACTGTACCCTGAAATTGCCCTATGTCGTGACATTTTTGGAGAACATCTGTTGGAATGAGGATTTATTTTGAGACAAGTTGATATCACACTATAATCTCTGGCAATAATTAACCAGTGGGGCTGGTTTGCCACTGAGATTACTTCCAGCTCCTGATAGCACATGTGGTCCCCTGTAGAAACTTATCAGATGATTTTCCAGCTGAGGGGGCAGGCAGCCAGTGCTCCTAAAAACCATTTCAAGTGTAAAGGGAGAGATACAATTTACACCATTTGGAATTACAATTGGATTTGCCATGCAACCCAGTTCACTCAGAGGTTCTAAAATGCAGGGTGCAGGTAAGCAAGACTCAGGGAGTCCCTAGGGAGAGCCGGGTTGCTTGTCGTACAGCCTAGCTCGGTCCTTAGTTAGGCAGAGAGAGGGGTGAGCATGATGTGATTTATGAAGGATTCTTTAAGGGACATGAGTTCAGCCAGAATGAGCTCAAACTGCAGGAGCCAGGCAGAAAACCAGGGAGTCCCGACTGTGGTCTTGACACAGTTGCATGTTGGAGTCTTCAAGAGCAGCATGCTTTTAGCTGACATTTGCTCAAACATCAGCGACCTTGTGTGACTTTGTCCTGATGGCAATTATAATCATTATGCTGTATCCGCTCTTCTGTCTCACATTTCCTAGGACAATGAACAATCTTCGCCTTTTCAGGAAGAAGAATTGCTAGTGATTTAGGAAGAAAGCATGTTTTGTGCCATATCCAGAGGCGCTTGTGACTCCCCTCATGAAACGCCTCTTTGGGGGCAGCTGCAGAGGCAGTAAGGATGCTTGAAAGCTGCGTTTGCATATCTGGCTGTGAGTCCCCTGGCGATGCACTCAGCCTGCTTCGCTTTCTACAGAGCTGGGGTCCTAACAAATCTCGCCATTACCTTAAGCTGGACTGACCCCAAGAAGGGAGTGTGCTGCCCTCACATGCCTGTGCCCAGCTCCAGGTGGAGACAGGGGCAGGCTCGAGGGTGCTCAGCCCAGGGCCAGCTCTGGCCATGCGTATCAGCTCTCAGCCTGACAGGAAGGGCCCATGTGTCTCACCTGGAAAGGATGTAGGAGTCCTCACCCCCAGCACCTTGCGACAAGACCGAAGTAAGTAGACCTTTGCAGAGATAGCTAAGTTAAACTGAGGTCAGCAAGGTGGAGCCTAATCCAGTCTGACTGGTGTGTCCCCGTGAAAGATGAAATTTGGAAACAGGCCGAAGTGCTCAGGGTGAGGACAACATGAAGAGACACACAGAGGGTGCCTTGGGAAGATCGGCATTGTGCTGTCACGGCTGAGGAGCCTCTGGGGCTCTTGGAAGATGAAGGATGAAACCCTATGGGTTCAAGGACAGTATGGCAGAGCTGGTCCTTCAATCCTGGACCTCCAGCCCCCAGATTTGTGGTAAAATCAGTTTCTGTTGTAAGCAGTGCAGTGTGTGGCCCTCGGCTATAACAGCCCCAAGGAATGAATATTCTGATTTCTCCACTCCCTGCAGGGGGAGACAAGGTGGAGGAGGGTAAAGATCCTCTCCAGGTTCACATGGCAGGTGATGCCAAGTGTGGAACTGTCTTCAATTTCTGTTATTTTAGGAGTTAGCAGCCAGCGCTCTCCTTGCTCTGACAGGAGGGGATCCAGCCACTGGTGGCAGCCACCACAGATGCCCACAGCTCTGCTCTAGGGCACAGTGCAGCGCTGCACACACTCGCGGTGCCGCACACATGCTGCCTGGCTCTGGACTCGTGCCTTCATGGTGCACAGACTTGGAGGTTATGACTAGGTAGCGTGGCTAGGACTGTACAGGATGAAAATCCTTCTCTGAGATCTTGGCCCCTGATTGTTGCCAATCTGTAAGAAATGGGTGCACTTGACATCAGCTTAGGGGGTTTGGCAACAGCTGGCCACATGTCCTTACAGACGAGGCACAGAGTACAGGGGCCAACACCATTCTATTCTTACAGGAAACAAGGGTGGCGGCTCAGCAGCTGGCTTTACGTACAGGTCAGCTGGGGCAGGCTGACTTCTCACTGCCACTGCTAACTGCAGCCCAGGAAGGCCTAGCTCAGGGACTCCAGGCATGTACAAGTGTTCCCAGCACTCTGCTGGGTTCCAGGCAGCTTCCTGATGGAAGCCGCCATTTGCATAATGCAGGCACTCTTAACCCATATTTTAGTGATTGCAGCCATAGATCACAGGAGTTCATTCGCGTGGTGCACGAGATAAGAGATGAAGAGAACGCTTTATGTGTGCAAATCAAAACCACTTGTATCCCTGAATGTAGGGATGGGGGATGCATTTCCAGATGTGCTAGAGAGAGATTTTCAAGACGTACAGTTGCTGCATATCACATTCTGATGAATTTTTCAGAGATGAAATATGCCTTTGATTAAGAAAGGCTTTTTTCCCCCGATTTTTGATAAGTCCTCCGTGCCTTGGGTTACTCATTTAGTCATGATATCGAATGCAAAATGGAAGGATAAAACCTTCATTTTGATTTATGATCATAGTTATTAATTTCTGATGCAGCTTTTTGGTTTGGATTATTTGGGGGTGGAGGGATTTGGCAATGTAGATGAGGAGTCTGGAAGATTTACTAGCATAGACATCGTAGCAGAGTTCCAGCTGTAAATAACAAAACTTCCGAAAAGAAACATTAAATTGCACATTACTAGGACATAGAAGAAGAAACTTAAAATGTGAGCAATAAGGTTAGGATTTCTCCACAGGTAGTCTCCAAGGGGAGCCGCATGCATGGGACAGAGACATGCACTCTTGTTTCCCCTGAGACCTGATTCCACACCCTTTCCACCTGGATGAGGATGTTTCCTAGATCCTGGTGCAATCGCCTACTAAGGCCATACAGTGGTTAGTTATGCTGACGACTATATGCATTATCATTCTCTCTCAAACCATAACATAACTTTAATTTCTATTTTCTATTCCTTATATAAAATGCACAGTAATGGGCTGATCGTTCCAAAACTCCATCTTTGGGTGTGCACGGAATCCATAGGCTATTCAGTATAGATGTACAAGATGGATTGTTTTTGTGGCTTGGGCAGATAGTTTCCAGTAGGATGGGGTTTCAAGCTGGTCTGGCAGGAAGGAGTTTTAACCAGGGGGGTGCAGGGAAAGGCTAGTACCTGACGCAGCTTGAGAGAAGGTTAGCTGTCCGCTCACAAGTTTGTTCTTCTCAGGGTGGTGCTGGCTGGTGTTCGTGGCTCTGGAAGATACCTGGCCCAGAGCCTTTGGCAGAATGTGAGATCATCCTAATTCCAAACACGTCCCATTGGGTCCCCCAATGTGCTTAGACTACAAGTGAGCTCAGAAGGTGGTACTTGAGGGATGCTTGAAATTTTCAGTTCCAGATGCCACACAAAGGCACCTTGAAGGAAAAACCAAAGAGGAGAGCACATCTTAGTTCTCTGAAGGTGCCACCAGAGCCATCTTTCATCAGGTGCTAACCCTGTTCAAGAGAGTGTTGCTCTCACACCTTACCTCCAACTCTCGTGTCCGCCACTGTCATCTTGTGGGTGATGATACCAACACATGAATTTTAGAGGGATGTGAGCATCCAAATCATAGCAAGCGGGGCAGAAAATCTAATCACTAAAAGAGAACATGCGTGGTAGGTGGTTGGCAGGTGAGAGAAGGGCTCGAGATGGACTTGAGATGCTTTGCCTGCCTTGTAGATGCGTTGACTTTGAGCACACAGGCCGGTATTGAGTGAAGGGTCCCTCGGATGGCACAGTGAACGCTGGCCCTTCTGCATGTGGTCCTGCATGAACTGACTGCGACACCACAGCAGTGGTAGCAGCAGCTCCCAGGACCCAGATCTCCACTTGGACCTCAAAACATCTCCCGCAGGGGGCAGGACTGGCACTGTGTTGCCCAGGGGAGAAAATGAGGTGCAGAGAGATCCCCGTGGAGAGAGAGAGGAGAGTTGGCATGCTGACCTCATTCTCAGCATCACACCTGGCTACAGTTTGGATCTTCAGTGTCACCCCAGGTCCATGTGTTAAAGGTCTGGTCCCCTCTAACACATGGGCTACTAGAAGAGGGTGTGGACCTTTAGAAAACGGGACCTTATGGGAGGTCCTGAGGTCTGTGGGGGTGTGTTCTCAAAGGGAAGAGTGGGACCCAGCTTCTTTACCTGTTTCTCCCTGGCCGTAAGGGGACCCGTTAGCTCCACCATGACCTCCCCACGTTGTCATCAGGCATGCTTACTAGAAGCTGAAATCAGTGGACCCTTTCGGTCCTGAGTGAGACTCAAAAATTGTGAATCAAAATAAACATTTCTCTTTATAAGTTAATTGTGTCAGGTGTTTTGTTACAGTGATGGAAAGCCGATGACACACACCTCTTTTGTGTTTTTTTAAAACAGCTCTTCATTAAAGAACAAGAGCCTAAATCAGAGGTGACCACACGATGCTCTCCCACAGTGGTTACAACACCGGGACCCGCCCCGCGTCCAGACTCGGGAGCTCCGCAGCTCCACCCACTCCCGTCGAGGGAAAGTACAACCTGTGACAGTCCAGCTCCCCGTTTTGACCAAGAAGAGAGCTGACCCCAGAGGGCTGGACGTCTGATGTGTCCCACGTGCTTGGTGCTCCCTTTGGGGACAAAGGTCCCTGTGACCTCTGAGTGACAGCTCTACCCATGAAACCAACAAACCAGCTCAGGCCCATTAAAGAAGAATCTCTGCAAAGCAGAGGAGCAGACCTGTTCTCTCTGACACACTAGGTCAGATTTGGCCCTAAAGTGAAAAAAGGAAATGCAGGAGCAGGGAAATAGACTTTTAACCATTTCCAGCAATTAATCATAAAATTACAGTTTATTCTCCCTATTTCCCCCACTCCAATAAATTCAACAAAGCAACTGTTCAGGTTACAAAGGAAGCATAAATATGCCATATTTCTAATGAAGTCTTCAAATGAGCAGATGACTAGTCACAATCATAACTTAGTCCAAACTATGGAACAAGCTAGTTGGATGGAACACAAGGGCCACAAGGTGATGGCTGCTGCCTTTGATCAGTTTTATACTAAGACATGGGGAAATGAACATGTTTGCCATCTTTGTTGTGTTTGAAGTCTGAGGCCTAGTCCACGTGGAATACTTCACAGTAGTTCAGATTCATGAGAAGACAAAGAGGATGTCCTTGGCCTGCCTTCCTGGGAAGCCAGGAAGAGATCTTTGCTGCTCACTGTACAGTAAGAGAGAACTGAGGTGCCCTTGACCTGGGATTTGCTCTAAAGCTTTCGAATGCCACAGAGAGCCCTTGGGAAGCCCCCTTTCAGGGTCATTTCTCACCTGAGCACACATGAGACAGACTGAACAAGCCCTCAGTGCACAAGTAAGTTTCAGAGAAGACTAAAATGTGTCTGCAGCTAAGCCTGCCTTGGAATCCCATTGTGTCCTCTTCTGCAAAACTCCCTTCTGCTCTCCTGGTCCCCATTTTCATACATAATTGAGCGGAGGCAGGAAAGGAAGTCAATCAGCCTTAGGTTCGCTGCCCTTCCCCTTTGCCCTGGCTCCATCTTTTTGGGCTCCTGCGGATCCCTGGAGTCACAAGGAACTTGGTGGCATCCTTCCAGCTACCATGTCCCTGCTGCTCAGCTCATGTCCCAGGAGCCCAGCAAGGGTTCACTCCCCCTGCCTGGCCACCATCAGTACAACCACCTGAGGCCCTTCTGAGGGTTTGCACCCCCATACTGGGACCTCAGCAAGCCCCCCAGGTGGCCCTCCTGTGACAGGACTGGTGATCAGGTGCAGATGAGAGGCGGGCTTGTTGACACCTGTGAGAACCCATGCGCAGAGCCTGGGGAGCACGCGAAACTTGGCACGAAAGCAGCTCATTCTTGAGGGTTTCAGGAAGCAGAGTTTGGAAAAATGCGCCAAAACCACGGAATGAATCTGCTCTTTTTGATGAAATCAGCTGACTTCCTTTCTCAGGAATGTGCAGGGAAGTGATGGGGATGTCAAGGGGCTGGTGGTGTGGAGGCCCTTGACTGACAACGTGAGGCCGCTCCACAGTACTGCTTCTGAGAACACCAAGTGGCCCCTTTCTGTCTCTGGGACAAGAGTTAGGGCCCCTGGGGAGCACAGCCCCTGTAGCACCTGAGGAATACTCTACAATATGAATGAGCTGAGTGTGCAGAGACAGGCTCAGAGAAGGGAAAACGGGGCTGTGAGTCAGAGGCACCAGGCAGTAGGCAAGGCACAGCAGTGGCCAGGTGCAGGGCTGGCTGGGGCGCAGATGTGTGGTGGGGTCCCCAGGACCAGGGCCCAAAGTGGAGATCTCCAGCCTGAGTTCTGTCCATCCAGGGTTCCATGCCTGTCCTCTGTGCCGGGGACAGGACCTGGGGCTGGGATGAATATGAGGAAACGCCTGAGGGGCCTCGGGGTCTAATCCTGAGCATATTGCCCAGCCCTGGGCCAAAGGCCACATCTGGGGACTGCAGGGCTGACTGGACACACAGAGGACAGGACCAGGAAGGTTGTCTGCGGTGAGACTGTCAAATGCTTTGCTAAAAGTAGAAACTGCAGGCTGGGGCTATAACTCATTGATAGAGACAACTGGCCTCACATGTGAGGGACCCTGGGTTTAATGCCCAGCCCCCCCCCACACACACACAGTGCCCCTGAGGCTACAGATTCCTCTACCCTGCATTCTTCAATAAACTGATTCTCTGCAGATCAGCACTGCAGTGGTGACCGCATAACCTGTCCACAGGCACAGCCATGTGCTCTGTCACTGCTCCAGAGGTTTTTACTGTGATTCATTGTGATGAACCTGGGGTGCAGAGCTGTGTACACTACGTGGGCAACTGCACATTTAGAGTTATGCGTCCATCACCAGCTGGTAAGGAATGCACAAAGATGCCAAAGGTTAGTTGGTTTTAGGTGCTAGGCCAGTTTGGTAAGTTTTCCTCTCCTTTTTTCCTGAAAATTTCAACAAGTGAATTTGCTCTACTTTTAAAAGTAAAAAAAAAAAAACTAATTGAAACACAACTAGAGAGTAGGTCATGAACTTCCCTAGGAAGCCAGGACCTTGAACCTTTTGGCAGGCAAGGAGATTTAAAGGGAGGTGGAGGGTGTGCCCTCCCGGCCCTCTGCCAGGCCAGGCAGCTCCCTTGGAATGACAGGAACTGTGACCCTCAAGTCCACATCCAGGTCTCAAAGGCTCCACCTCAAGTCCGACCCTGCCTCCTCCTTCTCATGCACTGCAGAGCGAGTGATCAAACCAACTCAGTCCTTGCCGCAAGGAGCCGGTCTGTGCTCGTCCCACCTTATGAAATCACAGGCACTCACAGAGTCCTGGCGAGCCAAGTCCTGTGTCTTGAGACGCTGTGTTACAAATGAGGAGATGTGGAGAAACTAAGCAGACCCCTTCGGTACTAGAGAAGAGCATCTGGCTTTTATGTGCAGTGAGGATGGACGGAACATATTCCCTTGCCAGAGCTGCCAAGGGGCTGGCATGGCCAGGGTGCTTTTCATCACGTGCTACAGCCATGGCAACAGGGGCAGGGGCGTCCCAGCACCCTCCTACTCCCAAAGTCATTGAACAGGGGTAAGAGAGAGGTGGATGCTAAAAGGAAAACTGGAAAGTCAAGATTAATAAACATTAAATGTCTACACTAATGTACTGCTATGACTCACTGAGTACTGGGGAGATTGAGGCTTCTCTGCGAGGTCTGTTGAGCAGTCTCTCCATGTACCATGTAGTGTCCTGAATCCGTGGTTAATTTTTATTTCTTAGGGGTACTTAGGAGGGAACCCAGAGCCTTTGCTCTGAGCTCTGGCCCCACTTGCCACCTCCCTAATTTTTGGTTCAAATCAGGTCTCACCCTGGGGGCCCTGGACAGGCATAGAGCTTCATCCCGCAGTTTACTCCTAAGCCCTTAACTGCACCTGTCCTAGCGCCTCTCACAGGGACTTCAGCGCCCACCGGATTCTCAGGCAGCCAAGAGGAGACCTAAGTATCTGTGAATGTAGCCACAACGTCCACAGCCTTTCTGTCTAGTGCAATTCCACTCTTTGATCCCTGCACCGCTCCCGGGGTATAGCTTAACCAAAACTGTTATCCTCTTTGGCTGGAGGTTCTCTGTGTCTCAGCCAGTCTAGTACGAGGACTGGCCACAGTTTTGAGCTACTGTGTCCTCGGGGCATCCATGCTGACATGGAGACAGGTCAGAGAGGTCTCCTTGGAGGTGACTGGGACAGGAGAGTAGGGTTGGACAGAGACATCAGGCTGTGGCACAGTCCCTCAATGTCCCCAGCTGCCAACAGGGAAGGAGTTTGGCAGAGCTTGCCCATCAGGAGCCCTGCGCTGGGTGCAGGCTTCTTTCTATGGAAGAAACAAGGGATCTGGGGAGCCGGGAAGTCCCAGTGGGGTTCGAGGAAGAGGCTCATCTCCCCAGGGTGCTGTCTTTGCAGCCGGGAGGTTGAGTCACTCTGGGAGGCCCTTTGAGAGCTCTCCTGCTGAGAGGCACCAACCCAGAGACCAGGCCTGCCATCCCCAGGGACTGAACCATGCCGACCACAGCAGAGTGCTCTGCACCTGGGACTGAGCTCCTGGAATTGGTGTTTATTCACCAGATGATCTCTGGCTCCCATATTGGTGGAGAGCTGTTTTGCTTATGAATTATTATGGAATGGTATTTTCAGAACTTTGCTCTAAAAATATCAGATTTGGAATGGTTCAGAGCAGCCTTTAAATATTTCAACGCCACCCTGCATCGCCCTTTGAATGTTTCCTGCTCCTCCAAAATGACTTAGGATTTATGAATCTGGTAAAAGAGTGCTCTGGTGTTGAGATCTCTGTAGAAAAAGATTAATTAAAAATAGCATCAGTGTGCACAATTGAATCATTGTACTGCAAAGATTTTCAAAAGATGAAAGTGATTTCATGAAGACAATCAAAAAGTTTTGTGTTGGAAGGCCATTAACTTACCACGGCACATGTCCCGCAGGGTTGGGTCCTTTTTCTTTCCAGAACTGTCTCAGCTCCTCTGGCCACGTACCCAGGGATTGGTGTGATAGTTTAGGGACAATATAAAGCACGTAAAGCAGGAAAGAAAACGTAAACGTCTGTTTTTCATAGTTCCTTAACTGCCACACAAAGAGGAAGTTGAAAAAAGTTCTGTTTTGCTTTCCAACAAATTATCACATTCTACCTCCTTTCAGCAAATGGATAGGATGACTCTCTCCTGCAAATCTTGACTTTGAATCTCAGCTCCACTCAGACGTGAGGCTCAATAGGAGGAAACCACGCATCTCTTGAGATCACAGCTCTACTGCATGATTTCAGCAGGGTGGATATCTGGGAGGATAAACGCAGGATTTATTCCTGGAGGTGTCATTTAAATGTTGTCACAAGTCTGAGAGTGTTTAGAGATAAAAGCCTAGAATAAGTGGAACTTTTTCAAAGTTGGTTTTGGCCAATGGTAAACAAAAAGTACATTTCTCTTTCCAATGCAGAATGCAGTATATCAAGTGGAAGTCATGTCGGTCAGAATAGTTTCATTTAAGATTAACTATATAGCATTATGTTCCTTTGGTGAGAGAAAAAAGTGAGCTTTCACTGCCACATTGTGCAGTCTCCATTTACTGCGGTCTGTGTCTTTTTTTGTTTGTTTGTTTTTCTTTTTTTATCTATACCTGTTATCACCACTGACACTAGATTCTTCCATACCTCAAGAAGGAACTGAAAGAAAGAGAAGTTTATCGGTTTCCTGGGGCTGCAGGAGGCAATGACCACCAACAGGGCGGCTTTAAACAAATAAATGTATTCTTTAAGAGATGTGGAGGGCAGAAGTTGGAAATGAATGCTCCCAAGATCCACAGCTGTGGAGAAGAGGCTGTGGAGAAGACGCCATATTGTAGCTTCTGGTAGTTCCTGTTGGTACCTTGAAGTCTTGATATCACTTGTTCCAGTCTCTGTCTCCATCTTTACATGGTTGTCTTCTCTGGAAGAGGTTCCTCCTGCGTCCCTGTTTCCACACCTCCCCTTCTGAAGAGGACACCGGTTATCGGATTAAGTCTTCCCACTCCAATCCAGCATGACTTCATCTTAATCTGTTTAGACCAACAGAAACTATTTCCAAATAAGGTCACATTCACAGCCCCCTGGAGGAAGGACCTGAACATGTATCCCGGGGACACAGCTGGATCCACCACAAAGGGATAGGGAGAGAAGTAAGAGATGACTGAATGAACAATAACACATCAAGAAGCAAGAAGCCAAAGAGCAAGGCAGTGAAGCACTGGGCCAGACTTTGCAGGCGGAGCCCCAAGCATACTTGTCGGTGTGGGGTCCCACTGGTTTAGTCACAGGGGCTGCTCAGTGGTTAAGAAAATCGCGAGTCACGGGCAGACTTAGTGTGGACAGGTGTCCTGAGTGATTGATAAGGTGACGGCATGTGCAGGGTGCGGGAGAAAGATGCGCCACCCTGGCTCACAGCCTTTTCCCGCAGTAGTCCTTTCTTACCGCTCAGAGCTTGCGCTCATACTGCTGTCACCCGCCGTGCTCAGTAAGAGCTCTCCCATCTGATCTGACCCCAGCTCCTCCTGCAGATCTTGACTTTGACTTTGCAGTCTTGCTTGCGCTTATAGGGAGATTTATGATGCTGTTTAAATGATAATTAATACAGCCCACAGTTCTGGATTTTGTAGGGCTAAATTCTGATCATCCTCCAAGCACACACCCCCAGAGAAACTGGGGGTTTCTTCAGCTGAAAGATGTACCTTTCTGAAATTCCATTATAAATTCTTCACTGAAATGCCGAGGAAGTCAAAGTTTGCCTAGAAAGGAAAAGCAGAGTCTGCTCTTTTGCTTTCGTAGTTACCTTGTGAATGTTTTATCCTACTGCTAACAAAGGACCCTTGAAAAGGAGGAAACTATGTCATTTCTTCCCCTATTTTGTGAGTCTTCTTCAAAGACTTCCCCACCCCAGTCACGCAAATACAAGGTGAAATTTAGAACACGAAGGTGAATGTATCAGGTTTCTCGGGCCGCTAGGAGGAAGTCTCACAGGGCAGCTTCCACGACAGAATTTTATCTCTCACAACCAGGAGACTGGAGGCGATGGCAGGGTTCATTCCTGCTGAAGCTGCCAGCCGTGGCTTGTAGACAGTGTCCTCACTGTTGTGACCTCACTTAACCCGAATGACATCATTTAAGGCTGCATGCTAAACATAGTCACACGCTGAGGGCCTGGGGGTTAGGACTTCAACATGTGGATTAATCAGGGACGCAACTCAGTCCACAGAGTTATCAAGGAGGTAGAGATGAACTAGTCAACCACCTCTTCCATAGATGAGGGAGCATTCCATACAGTCATGGGGTGGGGGCAAGTGCAGTAACAAATGAAGAAGTCTCAGGGGCTCACAACAGCGAGGTTTATTTCTTGCCCAGGTCACCCGGTCAGTGAGCATCTAAGGGGCTTTGGTCCATGCTGTCCCTTAGGCCCAGGTTGGTGTACTTTCCTGAAGCTTGTATCTACATCTACCAGAACATGAGGCTCCCAGGTGACCTTGGCCAGGGCACCAGTATGACAGGTCATAGGTGCTACCAAAATGACACTTCTGACCACAGTCCCCTGCCCGAACTGGTCATGCGCACACTCCTTCACAGGGAGCTGGGAATGTGGGAGCCTTTCGTCCTATTTCGGAAATGTTAAAATTATTCGTTGTCACATCTGTCTCTCCCTCAGCTCACATCCCCTCTCCCAACTGTTTAAAAACAAGATGTTGAAGTAAACTGGAACTGAATCATAGAACAGTTTTCTCCAGCTCCTTCTGGGAGGGAGCCAGAGGTACTTGTCGGGGCTCATCTCCAACAGAAGAGCCATGGAGCAAAGACGTCGTTATGGGAACCTATCCCACCTGGTAGTGGCTGCTCGGAGAACAAGCACACTGTTGTTCCTTCTCTCCTCGACCACTGGATTCCAGGTTTCTGAAAAGCCAAAATAGTTACGTATATGTTATGGTTGATACATTGTGTCAACTTGGGGAATCTAGAGGTTTAGCTGAGTGACTCAGGAGGAAGCTGGGTAAACATCCTGAGCCTGTGGAAGAGGAGGGCATGGAGATTGTGTGAGAGGTTCACGACCCCTGGGTGGGGGTAGGCTGTTTGCAATGTAGGGGAGAAAAGGAGGCTGCTTGCAGCCATTCTTCCCTTTTGCTCTGGTTGTTTTTGCTGTGTGCTGCTGCCATGAACAGTTTGCCCGCTGCCATGTGCCACTCTGACTCAGAACCAGCCAAGTATGGACAGAAACCTCCACAAACTGTGAGCTAAATAAACCTTTCCTTCCTTCATTTTTGGCGTTGGGTATTTTGTCTCAGCAACGAGAGAAAACTAACCAAGACAGTATATAATGAGGTAAAAGCAGACAAACAAACGAAAACACCCCAAAGGCATGAGGACTCCTCCTGAGAAGCCGCCTACCACGAAGGGTTACAAGACGGTTTGGGAACACAGAACTCAGACCGTGAGCATTGTCGTGGGATTAAGTGAGATACTGGCTGCTACTTGGGAAAAGGGAGGGATGGGTCAACCCCACGGCACTGTGAGCCAGGGAAGCTGGCCATGGGTGGGTGGAGAGGAAGAGAAAGAGTAAGAGGAGGGGAAGAATCTGGACTTGCGAGAAGTCAGGCCAGAGAGGATCCATGGGTTTGGGTTAACCAAGGAACATTTCAGAACAGCAGCACCCAGGGTTCACCAAAAAATTCTTATGTTGAGTTTATGACGTTCTTTCTTCCACATCACATTTCTACCCAACATAAGTATCAACAAAAACTATAGTACACCTACACAGAGGAAACATGATAAAAATGGATGGGGAATGTTTACATTAAAAAAACTATTATAGTCAAAGACACCTTGCCTTGAATGACTCACAGTGTTCCTCCTCACTTCCCACACACTGATTCCATCATTCTTGCAGCTTTTGGAAGCAGTTCTGGAAGTACCCTTTCCTGAGTGTCTTTTTGAGATGTGGTCAAAATGGTGAATGCCACGCCAAGGGCCACCCAATGTAAAGGCAGCTCAAAACCATGAGTGTTCTCATCCACTTCATTCACTGGATCCGACATCATGTGGCTTCTGGTTCCTCCCTGAAGTCAGAATCACCACAAAAGGTAAACATTTGGAACCAGTTCAGGCCATTTAGGTAGCCACGGCAGCACAGTGTAAGACATGAAAAAAGATTTCCAGAACTGCCTCAGAAAGAGGAAAGAATGATCGGACAAGTGTGTTGGGGATATTTTGAAGGGAATTAATGCCAGTGTGCCTTATACTGTGGTAATTTTTAAAAATTTTAGCATTTACCATAGGGTTTGGTCATATTTCGTACTTTGGGTGAAGAGTTTTTATACTGCATTGTTCACTTATACGTGTGTGTGTGTGTGTGTGTGTGTGTACGTGCATGTGTGCACAGATACTAAAAAAGGACTGATTCCAGGGATAACGTTTTGAGGAGGACTTTGGAGTTTCACCAGCTATGCCATTGGGATTTTGGAGAAGTTACATTGGTGACACTTGAGTTTCCACCTGAAAATATTCTAAGCTGA
Organism: Dinomys branickii; assembly: GCA_004027595.1. Taxonomy (NCBI): domain Eukaryota; kingdom Metazoa; phylum Chordata; class Mammalia; order Rodentia; family Dinomyidae; genus Dinomys; species Dinomys branickii. The sequence goes on along the minus strand of PVLD010008212.1, from coordinate 18,843 downwards.
TATCTGCTTGAGAAAGGGGTAGTGCACACAATAGCTGATACTTCACCAAGAACTCAGGATTTGAGGATGGGACAGGCTGTGCTGGTGGCTGAACAGGTTGTCAAGCAGCTGGTGTGACCCCTCCAGCCTCAATCTTCTCATTGTACTTCCCCATCAAGGTGTCAGTGCCCCAAGTTCATGTGACACTCTAGGAACAAAAATGCTATTCCAAATGAACTTGCCATTCATTAACCACCATGTCTAATACTGTTAGAATATTTGTCATCAGTCTCAGGAATATTTGTTATAATTTCAGTATGTGCCAGCCAAAGAGCAAACGGGCAAACTTTCCCTGTAGTAAACTATCATCCTGACCGTCAGGCAATATGACTCATGTGTTTTCACTTGCAAAATAGTAATTTTAGCTCATTACAGCATACAAATATCAAAGGTTCTTGACGAGGGGGATATTAGAAGATAATAGTACAGGAAGAGAAGAAAATTTGAAAAATCCTGTCTCTCAAAGTGTATGTCACTATTTTTTTCTGAAGATACTTCCAGATTCTTTATGTTTTTATGTGATACTGGGGTTGAAACCAGGGCCTTAACCCTGAGCTCCACCCCCAGCCCTTTTTACATTTTTATTTTTAAACAGAATCTCTCTAAGTTAGTAAATTGCCCAGGCTGGGCTTAAACTTGCAATCTTCCTGGCTTAGCCTCTGAGAATGCTGGGATTACAGGTGTGTGCCACCATGTCCAGATCCATAGCATTTTCTAGACATGGGTGTGTTTCTTTATAAAAGTTGGGTCTCAATTGGATGCACTGTTTGTCACCTGCTTTACTGTTAACAAGTTGGTTTAATATCAATGCCTATGGCTTCACAGTGTCTCATCAAAGAGAACCACAGTCCCTAAAATTCCACAGCTATCGTGCTTTTAGTCTGGTGATAACTTTTCTACACTCATACCATCCTGATTAAAATGGTCTTTGCATTTAGTGAACCAAACACATCTGTAATTATGCTATGAGCTAAAAAATGTGTACATATTAAAGATTTTTGATATTTATTGCCAAATTGTCTGCCAGAAAGGCTGCCACAAATTACATTGTTACCAATAGTGTTAGGATGTTATCAATAGTGTTGGGATGTGGGAGGGGAAGAGTATCTTCCTCTTGTGTGAATTTGCAGATCTTTACAACTTAATTAAGCTTCCAGGCTCCTCAGGTTAACACCATGTATCAACAATAACAAAATAGAAAGGTACATTTCTGTCACTGTGACAAAATACGTGAGAATAACAACGAACAGAAAGAAAAGGTTGTTTTGGTTCATGGTTTGAGTTTTCAGTACATGGTCAGAAAATTCCATTGAGTGAAGTCACAGTGAGACAGAAAAGTCATGGCAGTAGGATGCAGTGAAGGAAAGTTGCTCATTTCATCGTGGCCAGCATGAGAGAAGGGGAAAGACTGGGGAACAAGTCAGACTCTTCTACTCTACCTGAGTGGCTGCTTTCTCTGCCTGCGCTGCCCCCACCAGCCTGCTCAGCCAGGAGCTCACGAGTGGGTTCACCCGTCATCACATCAGTGGCCTCACGGTCCAGTCCCCACCCAGAATCCCATTTCCTAGCACCCTGAGCCTCTCAGCGACAGTTTCTTTAATCAAACTATAACGTCTCCTTCAAAAAGCGATCATACCATTTTTTCATAAAAGATCAAATTAATTATTCTATTAAAATTTAGAAGACTTCATTATGAGAACATATAAGGAGATTTTACACACCACTGCTGAAATTGTCTTTGGACAAGGATATTAAATGCATAGTGATGGTTAAACAATTCTATATTTTTAGATATGGAGTTACAAAAGTCTTTATTGCTTCCTAGATTTTGAGTTTTAAGAGGCAGCTAATATAATTGTGAAGGAGATAGCAACAATAAAGTCACCAACTCCTCATTTTCTCTAAAGACATCTCTAGTCTCGCATCTTATTCACAGAAGAGAAAAAATCAGGCCTTGCTCATCATGATCATGAGTTCAGTGATGACGACACTCTCTCCCACTCCCTGATGAAATGGCACTGGAAGGTTATGACATCAAAGTAAGTGAAGTTTCCCCAAACCAGCATTTATATTTATGCACACATACATTCTTGTCTCCAGAGATTTGTGTAGCTATGAAATCGTAAAATCTCTTTTGTTGACTGATGCTGATCCAACAATTGGTGTTAGGGAAATACATGCATTCAGGAAATTGAGGCCAAGAAAACTCAAGTATATGTAGTTCCCAGAATTATTCAGCTAATTAGCAGTAAAGCTGGGACCATAACTGCAGTCTCCTGACTTCTGACTCCCAAAACAAGAATAATGAGCTTCACATTGGAAGGGAGAAACATAGAATCAAACCTCTGAGCTTGGAAACAAGTGGAGGGTGTCCATGTGGGTGAAGGGATTCAGGTTTGGGCTTTGAAGAGGCTGTGGATTGGCGCCCCAGTCACAGGAGAACTCCAAATTTGCAGTCATGGGCAGCAAGGACTGTGGGGGGACCCCAGGAGCCTGGATGTGGAAAATGGAATTCAAAGAACAGTAGAAGACCAGGAGAAGAAAAGAACTAAAAGAGCAATATTATATATAAAACAGTTTGGGTACAGATGAAATCTGTGTCATTCTGTGGTAGAGACTGCAAATCTGGGAGGAAGACTTTGTAAGCCATGTTGGCCTGGGACTTACTAGGTAACCTAGGCAGGCCTCAAACTCACAGCCTTTCTGCCTTGGCTCCTAATGCACAACGAGGAGTACAGGAGCAATGTTATCTGATGCGCATCCCAGTCCTAAGTCCCAATCCATCAATATGTTGGAAAGAAATTTCTATCAAATAGATTTGCACTGTTAAATAGACACTCCAGTAGAAAGCAGGGAATCCTCACTTACTACAAGTATTTAAGTGAAGAATATATGTGCAGATATCCTTCTGGAGTACATACAAATAGAGATATATGATGAGTTCCTAACATCTTTGTAATGAGAGTCTCAAAAGTAAAAAAAAAAAAAACAAAGGAGAAAATCATAGAAGAAAAATTTCTTGACCTGAGGAATTTACCACTTTTCATAGAAACAAGGCCCCTTTGAGCAAGAAGAACGATTAACAAAACAAAAGACAAAAATGATGCACACCTCCGTTTATGCTTGTGAAATTTCAGAACTCCACTGATAACAATAAAAAGCTTAACCACTTCCAGAGAGAGCACATGGAGAGGTCTGAAACTTCATATATGCATTCCTCAGCATCATGGGATCATGGAAAGCATCCGAGTTCTAAAAATTATTCTTCTGAATTCAAAAATGTATACCTAGCTGCGCTGTCCATCAGGTGAGTCCAAATAACACTTTCTGAGAATCAAAGAATATGCATTCCCTGAATTCTCAAGTCAGCTAAATGGAAAAAATCAAAGCAACTGACAGATGTGGAATGGAGGAAACCATATCAGATGATGCTGGACCCTGTCAGACCCTGACTGTGGAACCGACTCCAGCTGGCCTGACGTAATGTGGCCCCTGGCAGTCCTGACCTTGAGACCTGGTGGGTCTGGAGGTGGAGTGCAAGTCTCCTTTCATCCTGGGCCGAAGCGGCCCAGCTGGCTCTCCAATGCAGCCCAGTATTATGTACAGAACAGCCCGGGGGAACTGAATTCCAGTCCTCTGAAGGCTCCTGGATGGCTCATGGGGAAGGGCTCACATAGGGTGCTCACAAAGCTGAGCCCCTCAGGACAGGACAGGACAGGCTGTGCTCTTTGTACTTGAAAGTGCCTGGCTGGGATGACACACTGGTAGTTACTGGACTCTACTTCTGTGCCTGGGACTTCTGTACATTTGCTGGTTGGGTTAAACATCATGAAGGTACGTCTCTCTTCGAAGATACTCAGTTTGAGTCATTTCCGACATGTAACAAATGAGTGACAAGAGCGTTTGTTTTTCCTAGATCAAATTAAATTCACTCTTGTGCACCAGTTCTTGAGGGTTGTCAAGAAGTGTCTGCCATTCGTCCTCTCCCCAGCCCAGAGAATCATCCACAAGCTCTGGCACCAAATGGCCCTAGGAAAACAGCTGCGAAAGGCCATGAGTCTGCTGTTTGTTTTTCTTTTTCTCTTCTTTTTTTTAACTGTGCAGAGAATGGAACCCAGGAGCTTGTGCATACTAGGCAAGTGCTCTACTGCTGAGGTACACTTCAGCCTTCTTTAGTTTATTTCGCAACAAGGCCTTGTTAAGTTGCCAAGGCTGGCCTCAAACTTCTCAGCTAGGTAGGATTACAGGTGTGCATCACAAGGCTTGGCTTCTCTCTTCATCTTGACATTGACCTCTGAGTCCGGGGCTCCAGGCAAACGTGCTCCTTGGCTGTGGGATGGTGGCAGCCACATCAGGTGCTCCAGGAGCCCAACAGAGAGGTGTCCTGTGGTTCCTCCACTCACCACTGGTCTCCAGGCTCCACAGCTCACGTGGCTCCCACTTCAGATCATGCCAACCCTGGGGAGGCCTGCTGGCAGGGATCACACCCGTGTGGTATGTGGGGCCAAGTCCATCCTCCTTCTCTTGGGCATTTTAATCTTTCTCAACCTGCTTGGTTTATTTTTTGTTGAAACTCTGAATCTTGACCCCTTAGGAAGAAAGAAGACGCAGGACAGAGTAGGCACCAGGGTCCCCTGTCTTGGGCAGGAGAACTTAGCAGGTAAAACAGCAAAATTTCACTATTAAGATTAATTAGGGAAGAGAGCCTCGGGATTCAGGCAGATTACTGAATTTTAATAAAAAGTGTTCTGGGCTAAAATGTGGAGTTGAAATGTGCTCCAAAATAAAAGGGACTTCAGTAAATGCAAGGCAAGGATTATTTTTCAAACACAGAACAGGACCTTAGTGGAGGATGCTGACTTGATCTCTTAGTGACAGAATTCTGTGGAAGAGTTTCTGGCATAAAACAGGCCGGAAAACAACGCCAGTTTTGCCTGCTCGCTTAGTCATTTTCTCATCGCTGGGATAAAATGACCTGTACCTACAATTTAAAAAAGGACCAGTCTGTTTTGGTTTATGCATTTTGGAGGATTCAGTCCATAGTCAGCTGGCTCCAAGCCAGGCAGGACATGGTGGGAGGGTCTGGTGGAGGACAGCGGCTCACATCATGACGGCTAGGAGCAGAGAGAAAGGGAGAAGCCGGGAGGGAGACGCCTCTCCCAGGCCACTCCTCCAGTGACCATCTACCCAGGCCCCTCCACGTGGCACAGTCAGCTACAAAGTCATCAGTGGACTAATACCGCAGCGAGATAGCACCCCCAGGTCCAGTCTACTTCCACACACATGAGGGTGGGGGGGTACCTAGACCTAAACCATGATGCTTATCAAAATCATCATGCCCCATGCAGGGTTGTGCAGAGCAGGCCAGTGCTCAACATTGGTGCATAAATGAAAGGATTGCAGGGGTGTCATGAGCACTCAGAGTTGCTTTCCCAGCGAGGGTAGAGGGGGTGGAAGAGAGGAGACCCACGCTTCAGGAGATTTTCATCTTCCCCCTTGATCTACCTCATATGCTTGGAAAGAACCTGTTCTTAAGTTGGGATTTGCTCTGGTCTGTACTTATCTGAATTACAGCTCTTGAAAGGGTAGATTCTAAATTAATGAAGTTTTTTTAGGTGAGTGAGCCACTTCCTGGACTTGACCAGTAATTCACAGTCAGTGGTTTGAGGAAAGAGTGGGAGGCACAGGGTGAAGCAGTTCACAACTTCACTGTTTTTAGGAGCCTAATGTTGGAACAACCTGCACATCCAAGCCCAGTGCCCGCTCTGGCCCACGTGATATTTGGAGGAAACAGGAAAGAGTGAGCCCTCTCGGAGCCACTTCCCAGGGTCCGACAAAGAGGACTTTTCCTCTGGAAAGACACAGCCCCTAGAGGAAAGCTGCTCACAGCTTGGTGGCCAGGAAACGAGGGAGAAAGGGAGAAGCGGGAGGTGAGCTGTGTTCTCGTGTGCGCCTCTGCTGGGTTCTGTTCTGCATTACCAGACAACCGGCACTACCAGACCTAAAACCTTGTCCAGTGATAGAAGATGAGACACAAGCATCAAGGAGATTCCCAGAACAGAATGTCATCCAGCTGTGAGAAGTCAGGTTGTAGAAGACTATTTAAAAAGGCCGTGTTTTCACAGCAACTCCCCCTACCACAAAAAGTAGCAGGCCGCAAACAGCGCGAAGTGTATATACACACAACGGAATCGCAGAGAAAATCAGAAGAGTACAAACCAGATATGTACCTTCCCCCACGAGGCAGAAGGACAGATGATGTTTTCTTTAAGCACTCTCCTATTTTAAGCTTTCTTCATGATCCACGGCTGTTGGGTTTTATGAAGTCACCACGGCACTGAGCTGGCAAATTCGGAGCCAGGGCTATGGGGGAAGTGCAGGGCTGGGCTCCTGAGAGCCTCTGGCCAGTACGTTCTCATCTGGTGACCGATAAGCAGCCCAGCCTTGCGTTTCTGTTTCAAGTTGTCTTGTATTATACAGACATTTCTCACCAGGAACTAATTACAGGCAGTATTTCTTTCTAATAAAACACCAGCCAAGCAGGGTTGAATATCTTCCTGACCCTAGGTAATGTGACCATAAATTTCTCCGGCTTTCATCGTCACAGCAATTCTTTATTCACCACACTTTAAAAAAAAAAATCAATCATCAAATCATGAGTCCACAAATCTAGCCACTCCTCCATGGTGTCATTGTTCACTGTAGACGTGAAACAAGCACCTTCCAGAGTGGTTAGCATGTGGGCTGGCCAATCCCTTTGTCTTTTCCTTGGTGCACCATGTTATCGACTCAGTAACTTGCACTCATGGCCAAGACCTCTGAGCCCCAGCAAAGCCTGTGTGTAGGTACCTCCCAGTCTTCTTCCAATGAGGCACACCACACAGTTCTTCAGCACTATGCTTGGTGACCACTTTAATTCATTAATTAATCTTTTTTTGGGAAACAGGTCTCACTCTGCAGTTCAGACTGGTCTTGAGCTCATTACACAATCCAGGCTGGCCTCAAGCTCACAGAAATCCTCCTGCCTCAGCTTCCCAAGTGTTGAGATCACAGGCATAGCCCGCCATGCCCAGCAAAAGGGACCACTTTAAACCATGTAATCACCTACAAAAAGCACAAAAATGAAAAACCTCTGGCACTACACAGGCCACAGAAGGACACTCGCCGGCCTGCTGGGCAGAAGCAGGAAGACATAGTGGCTGCCACCACGCTCCTCCTCCACTGGGAACGGTCACTGAGCAGTTCCCACTGTGTTGCTCTTCTTGGGGTCCAGGGTGACCAGGAAAGCCCCCAGAGTGTCGGTCTGAGAGAGAAGGCGGGTTTGTAAATGCGGGATTCACCAATAAAATGAATAAATCAGCAACGAACGCAGGCTTTCCCTGTGCTGGTTGTGCAGAAGTGCAGTCATTTGGGTTCTGTTTCCAGTCTTCTGGGTAAATCATGTGTCTGCAGAGTCACTAACCCACCCCTCTCTGTACGCAGGGCCGCTCCTCAGCCTGTCTGATGCGCTCTCCACTGGGGAACCCTAATCCATAAAATTTAATGACATTTAATATGGTTTATGTTAGACAGTGGTAATTCCCAATCAAAATCATCAGGCCCAGGTTTTACTTTTCCGCGTGGAATTTCATGCCTAAAGTGCTGAATCGAAGCAAGATGTGTGAAATCCAAGCACAGGCCTGATGACGGGGCACAGGGGGCAGAGCAAGCCACTTTGAGGGGAGCGCCACACTTGGGGGATTCGGTTTCACTGCCCTTGGCTGGGGCCCCGCCGGCACCTGGGAAAACAGAGCCCACACAGCCCACCAGGCGGCCGGCTGCCACATGGCTCGCCTGCGCAGGAGGTTTAATTTAATTAACAGAAAACACCGTCGATAAACATGAGCTCAGCTCAGGACTCTACCCTGGGCCCCAGGCGCCGGCGCTCAGGACTCCCCCTCTGTCCCGGCGTAGTGCCCTGCTCCGGTGCCTCCTGCACTGCCACCAGAATCCTGCACCATCTGGGACCTTCCTGTCCATAGCCGCCTCTGGGAGAGAGAAAGGAAAGGAAAAGGGGAATTTGGCGGAGCTTGGAGTGGGTAAGGTTTGCCCACGCAGAGGGGAGGTTCTGGGAGGCTGTTGGTGCCAGTGGCAAAGGCCTGGCATTCCATGAGAAATGCAGAAAAAGTGTTCCTTACAACACGGTCAAGATATTATCTCACCTGCCACATCACAGAGCAGCTGCTCAGGCAAGAAAAGGAGGCGGAAATGCTTGGCTGCTGCACTCCTACGGCGGCAGCTGTGATAGCCAGAGGTCTGGACGGGAACCATCAGGCTGCATCCCCCAAGCGAGCGCTGAGGCAGGGCGCCCGCCTTTAACAGTTGATGTTGGCGCACACTGGCAATCCTTATCTCCAGGACATGTAAGCAGAAAGCATTATCAGAAAGCCACAAGGAGTTCAGCAACTGCGCTGTGTGCCTGTCGAAACAACCCCGCTCCGTGCTTCCTTCTGCCTGCGGAGACATCAAAGCACATAGCAGTGGCCTTCGGCTCGCTGCTATGATCTGTCCCAGGAATAACAAGGCAAAGAGATCCGACACATCAGCACACGGTGGGAATTAACTTCGGCAACTTCACGTGCGTGGGCGGCCAGGCGGACTAGCGCCTCTCGCGCTTGCTTCCGCAGCCAAAAGGAGCAAAGTCTTCCTACGCCGCGCTAGGCAGGGTGCTGGTGTGGCAGAGGTGCCAGGGCACAGGCAGGCGCCAGGGAGGTTGCCCTGGCAGAGAGGCTAGGGGAGGGGAGGGAGCAGGTGATGGGCTCTGTGAGGGAGGCGCTGCGCTGGCTCTGGGGAACCCAGGGTGGGGCTAAGACCTTCTCCTGGGTCCTCTCTCTCTTCCTGCTGAAGACACCTTGCCACAAATCCCTCTTCAAATCCCCTCCCTCACTTTGAATACACTTGTCCCATTGTCTTCGCCTCTTCCTTGAAGATCTGTGTGAGCTGTGATCAAAAATACAATGAACGGTGCTGCCAGTGTCCCCCAGGAAGAGGCAGCCTGCAAAACCACAACACTGTGTCCTTCACCGAGACACTGGGTCTGGCAGTGTGTGACTCCCCACTCTTCCCTCACATCAGAATGACCGCGAAAGCAAATGTTTTTCATCAATTCAGGACATCGAGGCGGCCACAGCAGCACATCTAAAGACATTCAGGAAGAGGACCCCAGAGCTGCTTCGGAAAGCAGGGAGAATGTGGGATACATATGTTCAAAGCAAGGTGGAGGCTTTTGAAGGTGGTTAATGGTGTCTTTTGCTGTGTAGTATTTTTAAATTTAAACATTCACCACATTTATGGTCACACGCTATACATACATCATATGTTATAAAGACACCAAAACAATTAATTTCATAGCAATTAATTCTCTAAGAAATACTACCTTTACATACACATATATCCATATATCTTTATATATTTTTATAAACATTTATATATGGAGAGGGAGGAAGGTTAATCATTCTTTACCTGAAATGCTTAGGACCAGGGGTGTTTCCAATGTTTGTGTTTTTCTGATTTTGGAGTATGTGCATAGATTTCACTCATTTAACATCCCTAACACCAAAATCTCAAACCCCAAATGCTCTTAAATCTGAACTGCTTTTGAGTACCATGTTGACAGTAAAATAATTTCAAATTTTAAAGCATTTAAGACTTTGGATTTCCAGGTTAGGCATGCTCAACATGCATTATACATGTCACAAATGGTGTGTGTGTGTGTGTGTGTGTGTGTGTGTGTGCTTGTGGCATTGCCATCTCTCCTGGTCTCCAAAATAATCCTCACATCAGGTCCCCTTGAGTGCCACTCTGTCCTCTGCTCTGCTGAGCAGGTCCTGCTGTACCCATGACCAGGACCTTGTGTGCAGGAGGGCCCTGGGCTCCATCCCCAACACCACAGGAAGCTATAAGGAAACAGCAAAACCCCCACCTCCAAGAAGGGTGGTTCTGCACACCTTTGCCACTGGTTTCCTGCTCTCTGAGACTGGAACTGAGTCTTTGGCCTACGCAGTCTAGAGTCCTTGGAGTTTCCTTCCTGTGCTCCACACCTTGTCTCATGGATCTTGTGTGTGCTGTCCAATTGATGCTCTGGTCTGGGCCTGCCTTCCGTGCCCTGCTGTGGAGGGAAGGCCCTTGTCCTCATGCACCAGGCCTGCACAGCATCTAGCAGAGATTCTACGCATTGGAAGACACTCTTCAAGCCACTGGCTTAGAATCACAGTGTTTTCTGTTGCTATAATGAGATACTACAAGCTGGATAACTTAGAAAGCATAGAAGTTTTTAGCCTATGGCCCTGGAGGCTGGGAGTCCAAGAACACAGAGACAGGATCTGGTGAGGGCCACCCTGTGGATCACAGCCTGGTGGAGGGCATGTCATGGGGGTGCGACGCAAGCGTGCCAGCTTAGGTGTCTCTTCTGCTTCGTACAAAGCCACTGATGCTGTGCTGGGGCCCCATCCCCATGACCTTCTGGAACCCACGGCTCTACTTCCATATTAGCATGTGAATTTGGGGACTAGGTTTCTAACACATGCACTTTTGGGGGACACATTCAGAGAGCACCCAGTCTTTCCATTTTCACTGCTGCGTTCAGTGGGAATTAGAGGTGGAGCAGGTTTAATGCATAATCTCAAGCCACTGTACCTAAAAATGTAATTGAACTAATTTGGAGTTTGTAATTAAATTGACATTTCTTTAAGAAACCTGCTAAGACTGTGGTCCTGATTTTCACCTTCCCTTCCCTCCTTGTTTTCTTCTTTCATTTTTTTATGTGCTTGTTATGGTTGATACATTGTGTGAACTTGGGGAGTCCAGAGGTTTGGCTGAGTGACTCAGCAGGAAGCCAGGGTGCTTACTTTGTACACATCCTGAGCCTGGGGAAGAGGAGGGCATGGAGGCTGTGTGAGAGGTTCACGCCCCCTGGGTGGGGGTAGGCTGTTTACAGTGTAGTGGAGAACCGGAGGCTGCTTGCAGCCTTTCCTCCCTTTTGCTCTGGTTGCTTTTGCTGTGCCCTGCTGCCGTGAAGTTTGCCCTCTGCCATGTGCCGCTCTACCTCTGAAGCAGCCAGGTATGGACTGAAACCTCCACAACTATAAGCTAAATAAACCTTTCCTCCCTTCATTGTGGGCGTTGGGGGTTTTGTCTCAGCAGCGAGAAAAGAGTAACCAAGACAGGGCTATAGCTGACAAAGCCTGAATGATGAAGTCCCCACCGCCGCCTTTGAACTTCCACTAGTGATGCACTGGCGTGTTCCCTGGTGACCAGAACCGACCGGCCGCCTTAGCACCAGCCCTTCTACCTCAGGTCATGAACGGGCAAAACGTTGTGACTTCGCATGGGCCTGACTTTTGTGATAGAGCTCATTGAATTTAAAGGTAAGAGCGGATTTGGTTTTAGGGTGCAAAGATAGCTTGGGTGACAGCTGAGTGTAGATCTCTATCAGATGATGGGGGCCAGCATGTGGTAAATAGCACAGTCACACACCAGCAGGGGTAGGAGTTACAGCCTGTGCATCAGCTGTGTGGGTCAGGGAAAGAGCGGGTCCCTAAACCCGTCAGGAAAGGGCCTTAGGACCAGCTGACCCATCTCCTGATAGCGGGCGCAGATCTCACTGGGTCTGTGGCCATCTGCTCATACTGAGCTCTTATGAAGCTCTCAGAATTAAGTGCGCCTCAGAGTCACCCAGGAGAAGCATTAGAAAGGAAAACAGTGGAATCCTCACCTAACGGAGTCTCTACAGTACAGCCGACAGCTGCCACTACCCTCCCACCTGGCCCTTCCTGGGAGCACTGCGCTCCTACTGCTGCCTTGACTGTGGTTGCAAACAGCTTCAGGACACTGATAGGGGCTCCACTTCCTAGGCTCCGCTCTCCTGCCCTGATGAGAGAACATAGGCTCAGAACATCTCTGAAAAAGTGGCCACCAGAAGGAGATACCCAAAACCAAATACCTCAGGCTCCTAGAGCACTGCTAAAGCATGAACAGAGTTCTGTGAAGCTGAGTACCCTGGGAACCCCTGTCAACACCTGGGAAGACCGATCGCTCCTCCTACCCCTCAGACCAGAAGTCCTCCTCCTCCTCAGACTGGAAGTTTTCTCACGCCTCAGACTGGAAGTGCTGCTGTTCAAGCCTGAAGCCTTCCCTGCCCTAGGACCGAAAGTCTTCCGTGCCTTGGCTCACTGAAGGGTGCACTCATTACCTGCGGTGCTGGAGGCCCACACAGGGCAGGGACAGGCTCAGAGACAACCCAGTGCTGGCTGAGTGGGCACTCACAAATGCTCCTCATCCTTAAAGTGCCCAGAGCTGTGGCCTGCTGCACAAAATCAATCATGGAAACTTTTGGTAAATGCACAACCTAATTTATGGAGCTTAGACATCATTGGAGGTAGACACTGAGAGAAGCTGGAGAGTTTCAAGCCTAGAAAAATTCACACCTTGGGAAAAAAAATCTCTTGGCGATAGTATTTGAATGGCCATATCTGGACTCGAATCTAGTTTTTCCCCAAATGAAACAGTCACTTCTGTTGGGCAACTGACACACAGGGCCACAAGGCCCCATTGTGGAGAGACTGAGAGGCTTGTCCTGGGTCTGTGGGGAGGTATTCTGAGGTTTCACGGCAGGAAGCTGTGGTATTGGGGTTGGCTGTACACTGTGAATGAAACTTGTGCAAACAGAGTTGTGTGCGACCACAAACCCCCAGTGCAGGGATCCTGGTGGAGAAAAATGAGGCCACATCAGGCTGGAGGTGCAGGGGAGTGAGGGGAACCTGGTGAGCCCGTTGGGCACCTGGGAGTGTGCTGGTGGTCATGGAAGAGGCTGTTATGGGGCAGCCAGGAGGGTGGGAGCTGTCAGTGTGCACACTGGACAGGGTGGCACATGACAGTAACCCTGTGTTTGTCACAAATGTAACTTTGCCCTTTGATGTCCCCTGTCAGGTTTGGAGACTCATCTAGCTTCATGCCATGTGGGAAGAGAATTATAAATAGAGAAACTAGGATACAAATCTATGCATTCTTTGGTCTCCACTTAACAAAGAAAAATATAAGGAAATTGTTTTCACCACACAGCATTTACCATATGTGTCTCTTCTCATAGAGCTCAGAGAAGCATCACTGGAAGAAGCGAGAGAGGACAGAGGATGAAGAAGAGAGTTGGCAGAGACAGGCCTGTTCCAGGGGCCCCGGTTCCCCAGGCCTCTTCCATCTGAGTTCCAGCTGTGATGGATGGCATTAAGAACCTGGAAGCCAGAATGCAGATGAGCACACCCAGACTGGGGCTTAGGATTTACCAGGCCTTGGAGAGAGGCCAGGTAGAGAGAGAAGGCCTTGAGAGAAGACACCAGAACCCAGAGAGGCAAAGAATCAAGCTCAGGCCACAGAGGAAGGCTATTGAGAAGCCTGTGGCCACTAAGGTGCACATGGGTCCCACTGTGCCCCCGAAGAGCACGGGAACTATCTAACAGAGCCAGCAGGCACCCAGTCCATGCAGGACAAGGGAGCCAACTCCCTGGGAGCTGGTTGGGAAGGGCATAGCAGGTACTTCAGTAAATTCCAGTGCCAAGAGGCCACAGGGCCTTGAGCCCAGTGTGGATGGGCCAGTGTCACTGAGTGCAGCAGGTGATCATGGATCAGACAAGAAGATACATACCAATAGTCAATAGTTGGTTCCTGGTGCTATGAGGATGTGCAGGTGTCACCTGGCCCTTCTAAGGTGAGACCTTAGAAGGAGGATGAAAGATGGGAAAGGGATCCTGAGATTGGCTGAATTTAACCCCAGAATTACCAAGAGATCACTCAGTTGGGCTCAGTTTACCTGGAAGTGGATGGAGGCTTCTGTCATTAGACAGCAGCAGGGACACAAGGAATAAAGTCTGGATATGTGGAGCTGTTTGCATGCTTGAGTCAGTGATTGTAAAATTAGAATCTGCCACAAGCAGTTGCCAAATCCAGACAGCGAGGTCCCTGAGAGTGTTTACCGAGTGGGGAGTGCTGTCATCTCTTTCAGTGAGCTTAGCCCTGGTCTCCCATGAATTAGCATGTTAATTGGGCCTGAGCTCCCCATTTCAGAGACAGAATGTGGGGCACAGAGCATGAGGCAACATGGCTAATGTCACCTACCTAGAGACATGGGGATGGAGTCCACTTGCAGCCAGGGGACAGAGGACAGAGGCCATGGACACACCAGTCCTCAAGAGAAGGCAGAGGAAGGGACAGGAGGAAGAGGGGACTTCAGAGGTGTCCAGGAAGGAAAGGTGAGATGCTGGGGAGAAAGTGCTTCAGAAAAGGAGCTGGTGCCTCTGTTCCTTCCTCTGCAGCCAGGGGACAGAGGACAGAGTCCATGGACACACCAGTCCTCAAGAGAAGGCAGAGGAAGGGACAGGAGGAAGAGGGGACTTCAGAGGTGTCCAGGAAGGAAAGGTGAGATGCTGGGGAGAAAGTGCTTCAGAAAAGGAGCTGGTGCCTCTGTTTTCCTCTACAGATGTCACTTCAGCTATGGCTGTGTTAGGGTAAACCAAGGCAGGCAGCATTTAAGCAATGTGCCAGGGTCTATTGCAGACTGGGTGTAGCTGGGCCAAAGAGTATTGGCCTGAGCAAGGGGCAAAGGAAGAGAGTTCAGCAGTGAAGGCCAAGTCATAGTCAGGAAAGGCAGAGAGGGAGCAAGTGAGGGCGCGGAAATGAGGAACTCAGCAGGGTCCCAGGAGATGCAGAGGGAGAGGAATCTGCAGAAAGCAAAGCATGCCTGGACATGTGAGACCTCAGACCACCTCCCATGCCTGTGACCATAATTGTCAATGTCTCAGAGAACTGAAAAGTCAAATGTGTTGTGGAGGGATCCGGGCAAGTTGTTATTTAGCTTGCAATGTATCCATGCCATGTTACAGAAATAGGTGACGTGTTTTGGCTTCAGGTCAGGGGTAAGGTGGAGAGATTTGAGGCTTTTGAGAATACACCTCTGGCATATGAGGGAAGGATGGACGGAGGTAAATTTCCCATGGTGGTTTTTGACACCAGCCAAAAGGAAGCAGCTCAAGAAAGAGAAGGGGTATCTCTGATCAGGTTTCTTGAGGTGGAGTGAGTGGACCAGCACCAAGCCACGCATCCCTGGAATTGGGTGGCAGTCAGGAGTCACACTCCTGGGGATAAGCATGACCAGTACTAGGCTTTTAGAGCACAACTCAGGCTCCGTCTAGAAAGCTGCTTAGAGTGAGGGGGAGCTCGGAGACAAGTGACAGAGACAGGAAGAGGTGACAGGGTGTAAATGACACTTACCTGACCTGAAGAGGAGACAGAGACTGGCAGCAAGTCATGGCAAGAATGGGCTAGAGGTCAGACGTCAAGGCAGTTTCAGGGTACCCCAGCGGGAGTCTGGAGAGGAGGATAAGACCCTACTCGGAGGAGATCTTGACCTCCTGGGTTTCAGCACCAGATGTTAGGGTAAACCGAGGCAAAGTTGAGCGCATGGAGATAGGCAGAGTGTAAGCAACATGTGAGGACTTTATTGCAGACCAGGCACAAACAGGCCAAGGGTGAAAAAACTACTGGTCCCGAGCACTGGGCAAGAGCATATTTTATAGGGGAGATTAGGTTGGAGAGGGGAGCATTACTGAGTGGGATGCAAATTTTGGATTTCTGAGTAGGGAGTCTAAGGCTGGCTGATAGACAGGGTGATGTTGGGCAGAGGGGGTGCTGGCAGGCACAGCATGTCCTGCGCAGTTTTTCATAGAATCAGCTCTCTGCAATTTGAGCTATGTGGGGCAGCTGCTGGCTTCCTGTTGAACGCTGTGCACCTGCAGGTGTGAATAACAGATCTGCTTGGGGAGATTTTCTTTCCTAGCTGGGCAAGGGTCTAGTTTGGAGACCTGACAGACTCACTGTGTTTGGTGACTGGGATCTCACTGTTGCCGACAGTAAGCTTTCAAGGATCAAAGGAGACCAAAGAGAGTGTGGTAGACCGGACCATGAATGGCACTGGAGATGGAGACCCCGACAGATGACTTCCTAAGAGCCTGTTAGTGAAGTCAAGATGATGTCAAGAGGGGCATGTGGTCCACATTTCATTAAATTGTTTGTTTGGAAGATATTTGAATATATTTATTTGTTAAAGAGTCAGTGGCCAGGGAGAAACCAAAGGGGAGGTGTGGCAGCCAGTCTCCAAAGTGGTCCTGCTGTTGACTGCCTTCTACTCCTCCCAGGGCCAACCGGAGCTGGCCTGCAAGGCCTAAGGGACACCACAGATGCTAGGAGGTATTACTCCTGAAGCTAGCTCATGCGGGGCACTGTGCCTTCTGCCTTGTTCTCTCTCCCATCCCTTGTACCCAGGGGAAGCAGCTCCATGACAAGGTCCACCTGTGGGAAACTGAGGCTCTAGCTAAAAGCTAGTGCAAAACAGGGAACTCCTACCATTGGCCAGCCAGCCAGGCTTCCTGTTTTCTTCCTTCTGCCTTTCCCCTTCCTTTCCCCTTTGTCTTTCTGAAGGACAGGAGATACTTTAATGTGCTGATTACTTAAAAAAATGCAGTATGTATGAAAGGGACGTGGATAAAGAGTCTCTGAGTGGGGACTTCTTTAGGTGTAGATGCCATGTCCCCTCCCTGGATCCAGGGCCTCAGACTCAGGAACTGCCTGTCCTTGGTCCAGACAGAACCCTGCCCTCTGTGGGGAGCCAGAAGCATTACAGAACCCAACACCGTGGGCCCAGGACATGGGACGGAAACCCAGAGGCTCAGAGTCACCTTGGCTGAGGCTCCTTGAGGGTTGGAACTCTCTGACCACACTTGCTTCCGTCCCCAAGACCCAGAGTCTCTCCTGTGGGTTCCTTCAGGCTTTAGCTGCCTTCTGCGCACACATCATAAAGGGCAACTTGTGCCTCTCCACTTTCTCCTCCTAGAGAGTAAAAATACCCCTTTTAGAATCTTCATGGAACGAGTTCACCACACAAGATCCCTGGACACCATGAGCATCTATATCCTGACTGGTCTGTGGGCGTCTTTCAAATGCAAAAGAGTCCTCAGCAGTGTCATCGGGTGCCCTATCCATCTGGACCCATCATTAAAAAACAAACAAAAAGACTCCTTATCTTCCCCCATAAGGGTCCTTTTTTGTTCAACACCACCTTTCAGGGGAAGTCGGCCCCACCCTACAACAGATTGGATGACCAAAGAACAGTTCTAATCAGCTCTGTAAACAAAAACAGCCATTTGAGTTAAAAGGAAGAATCATTTTAGGGAAGGCGAGAAGCTGTTAATAAAGCTGCAAATTAGAGTCCAGGCTTCTGATCTTTCCAATTAGGACTCCAAAAAGTGGAGAAGGTCAGGGCTAGTAGCTCTGGTGGTGAGAAGCTAAGGTGGTCAGAGAAAACCCTGGAGTGGATGCAGTGTTAGGAGGGGACACTGGAGCATTGTGAGTGTCTAGATAATTGCTTGAGTTTCCCAGTAAATGGTGTTATTTTTAATCTAGATTTGTCACTAAGAAAAACTGACTTATGGACTTACGCTGCCTTTTGGGGGGTGGAGCAGAGAGACTGTCCACACTGGGAAGGACAGAACCCAGTCTCCTGTGCTCCTTCTAACTCAGATGACGCAGGAAAAACAAGGTCCTACAGACTAGAAGGGCGTTTTTTCTAACCTTTTTATATAAATTTCTCGTTTCTTTCTGGAATAGCAGGAAATAAGATGGCATTTAAATAAGATGCTCTTATAGAGTATTGTGCACTCTATAAATAAGGACTCTTTCCTAGTTGCCAGATATTTTAGCAGTGTGTGTATCGGGAGAAAGTACATTAAGACGAAACAAAACCCATTTGCGATTAATGACAGATTGGGCCATTTCTTTGAAATACCGTCCAGGCAGGACAGCAGAAACCTGGTGATGTTTTATACTTGTCTCGGTTTTTCTTCTTGCCCTAATGGGATGGCTCTTCGGTGGAAGCTGTCTTGCCTTTCCCGAATATAATATACATCAGGCTGCTCTTTGAATGTGTTTGATGAAGGAGAAAATAATCAGAAAACCAAATCTGCAGGCAACCAATTAAAAACGTCTGGGGCTCATTCTCCCAGAGTGGTGATTGTCTCTAATAAAGCAAATATCCTGCATCAGACATGTGGATGAAACCTGTTCTCCTGCGTGCATGGTGGATAGTATTTGTTTGAGTAATTACATTTGTTTTCAGAGTCTACAAATGTCATTGTTGAAGGGCATAAGGAAATGAAGTCAGGCAGGCTGCCTCCCTGACGCAGGTGGCCTTTGTTTACCTAGCACTACTGTAACCTGATAAGGAAGCCGGTGCCCAGGGCCCGGCTGTCCTCGTCAGCCACATGCTGTGCTGGACACCTGGACCTCCCTCCCTGAGCCACACCTGTCTGAATCTTGCTCTTCCTCAAGTCGCAGTTCGGAGTGTACCCAGGGGCCGGCCGGCAGACTCCCTTCTAAAGTGCTCTGGGACCTTTCTGCAGTGCGTTGTTTTGGTTTGCTCTCACCTTTGTTGACATTGAAGACCATTTATGTAAGTGATTTCCTTGTTTAGCAAGTGCTTCTGTGAACAGAGATGAGAATATTCGTACATATTCTAATTTGTTTATAAATTTGTTGATTCATCTAAATACTGTTGTATTTATGTTTTCACCTTGATTTTTTTTTAACCAAAAAGCCAACTTCAGCCAGGCATGGTGGTGCATGCCTGTAAAGGAGGCTGAGGCAGGAGAATTGTGAGTTGGAGACCAGCCTGGGCTACAAAGTGAGCTCAAGCCCAGCCTGAGCTGCATAGTGAGACCCTGT
>PVLD010008211.1:0-85703 GCA_004027595.1 Dinomys branickii | reverse complement strand
TCCCTCCCTCCCTCTCCCTCCCTCTCTCTCTCTCTCTCTCCCTCCTTGTAACAAAAGGGAGCTGGTAGCAGCCTCTCTGCCTTGCAGCTCAGCTGGCAGAACGCGTGCAGAGCAGCCAGTGGCCTGGGTTCAATCTCCTGATAAGTCATCAATTTCGTTCTCACCCAAAACATCTGGTTTAGGACCCTGAGTTATGAGCTAATATTAAATATAAAAGTTTATAGCCTCACATATATAACACTGCTGATTAGAAACATCAAGAGAGGTAAGTGACTGGAGGGGACTCGGTGTGAGCAGCTGGGTGAACATCTGGACGGCATCCAAGGAGCCTGAGCTGAATCCCAATCTGTGCATTCTCTCTCAGCCAGTAGTATCTGGTTTGGCATCTTTAAAATTTTCCACTTTCCTCATTCAGTACTGTTTTTATGCAGCATTTGTATAAGATAATGTGGCTGTGTGTTTCAGCTAACTGAGAGAAAAGCTAAACTGAAATAATTAGTTTTGTCTTTCCTGCTTCCATTCGTCAGAGGGCAGCCAGGAGTTCCCTGCGCTGCTTGTTACCAACCACGACCACTTGGTGGCAGTGTGCACCCATGTGTTCTTCTGTGTGAGGCCACAGGCCATGCATGAGGCCATGTGGTTGGCAGCTAAGCCCCCAGGAGGGGTAAGAGCTCCTACGAGTCTGGGGCTGTGCGTTCAGAACCTTCACTCAGATACGTGCCACAGAATCCTTGAGTCAACGGCATCCCGGTAACCTGGACCTGAAGTTGGCCCGGCTTTTTTGGGACACAATGCGCTGTTTGCCCAGTAGCTGCCCCTCCTTCTACCCTTGTCTGTCTGGTCTTGTTCCTGCCCAAAAAACGAGGATGTTTCCATCTCCCCTGACACAGGTGGGTTTAGGATTTAAGAAGGGCTACAGTTTCCTCATGGTAATCTCTTCTCTCATAGCGTCTTGCCAGGACACCAGGCAGGAAGTTTGCACGTTGTGCTGAGAGAGACACTGGGCCTCCAGGTCCAGGCTCAGAGAGGAGAGTACCTCCTCCCTCCCTCCCTGCTTTCTTTCCTTGTTTATTGAATTCCTTTGAAGAGCCCAGGTACGGTGGGAGGGGGGGTGAGGATTTCACTGCTGAAGATCGTTTTGTTCTCTGCTGTCACAGAATTCACAAACCTGAGACACACAGTATGCCCTATGAGAGGGAAACTGTAGCACCAGGGCATGTAATCTCAGCACTCCAGGAGCCTGAGGTAGGAAGATTGAAAGTTTGAGCCAAGCAGGGACAATTTAGCAATTTAGATCCTGTCAAAAAAAAATTTTTTTTTAAAGAGTTGGGACGTAGCTCAGTGCGGAGGTTTGGGTTCAATCCTCAGTAGGGAGAGGGAGATGTTTTACCAAGCCTTGAGCAGGCTCAATGAAACTAGGACACAGACAGGGAAGCCACAGTGATGGGGAAAATGTTAGCACGAAACATGTAGCCAGATGTGATGGTGCACGTCTGTAACTCCAGCACTTGGAAGGCTGAGGCAGGAAGGCTACAAGTTCTAGACCAGACTGGGCTGCACAGTGAGTTTAAAGCCAGCCTGGACTACATAGTGAAACACTGCCTCAGAAAAAAAAAAAAAGTCCACCAAAAATCTGTACACACTTTAGGAAAAGGAAAATAGCATGATTATTTTTTTCAACAGATGGTGTTTCCCTCATGCGAGGGACCCTACAGGAGGTCCTAGGTTGCAGAAAATCCAGCACACTGGCCCCCCTTACAGAAGAAACTGGAAATGCCTGCGCAACACTCTCAGCGGCCAAGGTCACCCGAGCAGCGGTTCTCGGTACCCATAGAGGTCTGGAAGCTGATGGCCACCCCTCTGGGCATCTCTTGTAATTGTAGAGGCCAAAGGTAACTTATGTTAACCTCGTGATGTCTTCATAAACTTAGTGTAAAATACACATACAATTTTCTCCCCTCCTGAAGTGCGTGTACACCTTTGGCGTGGACTCTGGGTATGGTCAGGTCTCACCTTTCCTTTCGCAGCTCCAGACTGACGATCATCTGAACATAACCCGCATCACGTACCGATATCCCGGGGGCCGTGGATTACGGGCTCGGCTACCTGTATGGTGGCAGGGCAGGCAGGAAGGGTAGGTGAAGAAAAAGTGGACCAAGACGCCCAGCTCCAGGCCCAAGGGCCCGCTGTCAGAGCCAGGAGACTGCTGCCCAGCGAACTGCACCTTGACAGTCAGAGCGTGGGTTGTTTAGCAAGAGAGGTTGGGCGTCTAGTATTCTATGTGAAATTTCCTGAGAATATTTATAAGCACTTCGTGGGCCAACAACTGGGCATGGAAGCTGAGTTCGGGGCCTTCAGTCTCCAGCAGACTGAGAGTTTGTTTCTCTGGCTGCCACCTAGTGGCGAACGTGGGTTGCTGCACCTTTTTAAAAAATTTAAATTTATTGTAGTTTAGATAGCATGACCATGTTCATTACAGGGAATTTGTATCTACATAATATATCTTGTTTCCTCTTTTTTTCCTCATTTACATCACCTCTTTGCAAACCCTGTTCACAAAGCTCAGATTCTATTTTATTCTTTTTCCATTGTTTCCTTCCTTTCCTTCCCCCCATTTCTCTTTTCAAACAGTTTCTTCCTATCTCACAATACCTATTGTACATTTATAATTTTATTTACATTTTCAGCTTCTCATACCAGAGAAATAATGTGATATTGACAGACGTGTGTCCGATTTATTTCACTTAGGACTCTGGTCTTAAGGTCCATCCATTTAGCTATAAATGTCTCAATTTTATCTTTCTTTATGGCTGAGTAATACTCCAATATATAAAAAAAAACCACATCCTTTTTTATCCATTCATTGGGTGATGAGCACTTGAGTTGCTTCTAAGATTGAGCTATTATGAACTGTGCCACTATAAACATGGGTATGCATGTATTGCTGTGGTGTGATGCTTTTAATTCTTCTGGGAGGATGCCTAGAAGGGGGATACCTTGGTCAGATGGGACCTCTAATCCTAATTTTTAAAGGAATCTCTACACTGATTTCCAAAGTGGTTGTACCAGTCTATACTTTCACCAACAGTGGAGCAGGGCTCCTTTTCTCCCAACATCCCTGCCAGCATCTCTTATTAGTTGTTCTCTTGACAATATCCAATTTTGGGGGGATGAGAGGGAATCACAGCATAGTTTTAATTTGCATTTCTTAAGTGACCAGTGATATTGAACATTTTTTCATATATTTATTTGCCATTTGTACTTCTTCTGAGAAATGTCTCAGATGTCTATTTTTGGATTGTGTCATTGAATTTGGAGGGTCTGATTTTTTTTTTGTTCTTTATATTTTCTAGATATTAGTCCTTTGTCTGAAGAACAGCTGGCATAAATGATTTCTTTTGCTGTGCATAGGCTTTTTAATAAGATGAGATCCCAGTTGTTGATTCTTTGTGAAAGTTTCTGTGTGATTGAGGTTTTGTTCATAAAGCCTTTGCCTACACCTATGTCTTCCAGAATTCTCATTATTCTCTCTTCCAGCAGATTTAGTGTTTCTGTTTTAATATTTAGATCTTTGATTCATTTTCAGTTTAGTGTATGGTGATAGAGATCAGTCTAGTTTTAGTCTTTGTCATGTAGTAACCAGTTTTCCCGGCAACGTTTATTTGAGAGGCTATCTTTCTTCCAGTGAGTGTGTTCATCAAAGATCAGGTGGCTGAGTGTGCGTGGAATTGTTTCTGCAACGTCCAATCTATTCCATTGATCATCAGGTCTGTTTTTTTTTTTTTTTTTCTGCCAGTACCATGCTGATTTTATCACAGCTGCTCCATAGTATAATTTCAGGGAACTGTGATGCCCCCTGTTTGCCTTTGTTGCCCAGAATTGATTTTGCTATTTTAGGTCTCTTTTGGTTCCAGATGAATTTTAGGATTGTTTTCTCTAGTTCTGTGATGTATGCTAAGGGTATTTTGATTGGGATTGCATTAAATCTGTATAGCAATTTTGGGAGTATGGCCATTTTCACTATGTTGGTTCTTTCTACCCAAGAGCAAGGGATCTCTTTCCATTTTCTGATATCCTCTTCAACCTCCTTTTCAGAGTACTGTAGTTTTCAGTATAAAGATCTTTTACTTCCTTTCATCATTTGTTTTGCTATAACTGTGGAAGGAACCAACTTCCTCTCACCCCTTCCTCATTTTGGCTTTTGATCTCTAGAATAAATATTGTTGTGAGAAGTTTATAACACCACTCTGATGGTGGTTTCTCAGCTTTGTGTTCCAGGAATCAGTCAAACTGAAGGCAGTAACAGTTTTGAGAACAGCTTTGCGGGTGTGAATTTTTCAGGCTGATTTCAATGAGATAGGATTTACATCTTTTTTTATCTTAAAAATAAAGAAAGAAAACATATTAACAAACAGATCTACATCCTGACCGGTCTGGAATCCAGATTCAAAGCCCAAGTGTTCCTTGCAACTTGAAGGCGGTAGTGGTTTAGTCAGAGCGGGCCCACCCTACCCTGGTCCCGAGTAGCTGAGGCTTTCTCTTGAGTGGGCCCCTTCCTGCGAGATTGTGTGCAAAAATTTTACTTGTGCATTTTTCTTGGTGAGAGCTGCTAGCCTGAGTCACATCCTCAGAGGACCTATAACTCAAAGCAAAGTAGGAGATGGGGGTACAATTTTGCAGATGGCAGAAAAAATTGTCCCATGGCCTGGGGGAGGTATCTCTTTGCTCTCCACACAGTTAGGATTTTAGTAGTGGCCAGATTCACATAATGACATGCAGGTTAAGATCCTTCTGAAGCTGAGATCAGAATTAGTGGGTAAGGGGCAAGGTACTCAGGGGTCAGGGTGTAAGCTGGGAGGGCAGGTGTCTTCCTGGCTTGGGGAAAGTGGAATCTAATGAGGGAAAATCCACTTATTCCTTTTAATAGCTCTACCTTCAGTTGGGTGCTTTGTGCCCATTGCACTCAGCCGTGGAGGGAGAAGGAAAAGCCTGGTTTGACCCTTAGTCCCCGTGGAAATGGAAGAGTGGGATGTCTCACTGCTTGCACCAGGAGGGCCCTGGGTCTGCAGTGTAGCAGGCATTTGTGGGGCTGATCCTCGTTCACCTCCCTACCCTCTCCTCTCAGACTCTTATGGAGAAAGAGCCCTGGACAGGTATCAGAATTCTTATTTCTTTGGTGGGGGGAGGTACAGAATCTTGGTGTGACTTGGAACAAGTCTCCACAGCTCTCTGGGCCTCTGTTTCTACCTCTTTAAGGTGAGGGTGTTGGAACTGATTCCATGGTACACACAGGGATCCAGAATAGGAATGATTAGAACATTTGAGAAATGGAAGGAATGATTGTAAAAGAATGTTCTTGGTTTATGTCTTTTTCTTTTGTATTGTTTTTGAGACAAGATCTCACTATGTAGTTCAGCCTGGCCTTGAACTCATTATATAGCTCAGGCTGACCTGCAACTCATGGCAGTCCTCCTGCCTCAGCCTCCTAAGTGCTGAGATTACAGGTGTGTGCCACCACGCCTGGCTTGTTTATGTCTTATACTCTGAGTAACTACTTTGAAGATAATGATACAGAATTAAATATTTTCATTCTGTTATTACTTGATTATAAAACTTTGTTTTATTTTCCCATAAAATAAAAAAAAATTAAAAACCCTCACTTTCAAGTTTTTTGAGTCATCATTTTTATCTATAAATGCACCCACTTTGAAAGCAATTTGACAAACTTCAGCAGAGGTTTAAGTCCCAGTAAGCACTACCACGACTGCGAGAGTCCACCCCTTCCGGTGATTCTCCATGTCCCTCTCACGCAGCCCTCAAGGTCCGCACCTTGCCCCAGGGTCCTTCTTAGCCTTGTTTCTCCATTTGCTCACAATGTTAATTTCTTATTGCTGCCAGAACAACCTGCCATACATTTAGTAGCTTGAAACAATGCACATTTATTCTCTTACCACTCTGGAAGTCAGAAGTCTAACATAGATCAGCAGGGATTTATTCTCCGAAGCTTGAGTGGATAGTCTGTGTCCTTGCCTTTTCTAGCTCTTGTGTGCTTCTGGCATTCCCTGGATCATGGCTCTAAATCACTCCAGGTTCTGCTCTGGCATTACATCTTTTTCTCTGACTCTGAACTCTTCTACTTCCTGGTTATAAGGATCTCCGTGACTCCACAGGGCCTACGTGGGTAATCTAGGATAATATGTACCGTAATCACTTCCTTGTTGCTGAGACTCAATACCTGACATCCACAGTTTAAAAGAGGAGAGGTTTATTTTGCCTCATGGTTAAGTCTCTCTTTGGCTGTCTCTAATGTAGAAATGGCATAGTGGAAGGGTCTGGGGGAAGCAAGCTCCTCACCTCATGGTGTACAGGAAGCACAGAGAGAAGGGAGGAGCCAGACAGGAGGATAGACTCTTTAGATTGCCACCCCAGTGACCTGCCTCTATTTAACAGCAAGTGAGACACAGGGCACCATCATCCACTCACCTTCCAAAAGCTCTGTCTCTAAGTACACGTGAACTTTGGGGATCATTCCAGAATCAAACCGCAACATTCTGCCCCTGACCCTCAGAAGACCGTGTGTCTCTTTATGCAAAATACAGTGAGTTAATCTCTAAGAGTCACCAAAGTCCTAAAGTTTCAGCATTGCAGTACACAGTCTCCTCTGAGACTCAAAACAAACTCTTAGCTGTGAGCCCCTGTAAAAATCAGGACAGGTGAATACTTCCAGCATACAATGGCACAGGGCAAACATTCCCATTTTAAAAGGGGGAAAAAGTAGGATAGAAAGGAATGGGACCAAAGCAAGACTGAAACCCAGCAGGGCAAGCATTAAATTCTGAAGCTCTGTGGTGAAAGGTAAGCACCGAAGGGCTTGGAAAGCCCTGCCGGCAGGGAACTGCCTGTTGCAGCCCTCATGGCTTCTTTCTTGGGGTGCCTTTGCTCACTGTTTATGGATTTTCTCTCATTTTCCATATTCCAAGGGTCTTCCCTGCACCTTTGGCTTTACTCTCATAGCTTCACATGTGTCCTCTCAGTGGCACGCTGCCTGGCTTCATGGGGATTCCTCTGAAATCTGGATGGAAACCTCCCTGACCCTATAACTCTTACATTCTGTGCTCCTATAAAATCAGCACCATGTGGATGACCGCAAGGTCTGCAATAGTTTGAGCAGTATCTGGTCCCTCTTTGGTCATGGCTCCAGAGGCCTCCAAGTACCTGGATTGTTTGCTGAGTGCTGTGAACAAAATCCCAGGGAACTAATTCCCTAGGTGGCCTTTCTGGCACAATGTGTCCTGGGACCCTCTTCTCAAAGCAAAATAGTTTACTTTTGTGCCTTGGAGCATTTGAAGGGTGGGATCTTGTTGATTCCTGAGATACCCTCAAGCCATCTTTACTATTGTCCTGGTACAAAGTATTTGGCTTATTTTTAGTGCTAATCTTTTTAATAACCATGCTCTCCAAGACTCCAGCCTTGCAGGCACTTCCTTTGAGGCAAAACTTCAAACTTTTTAAATGGTGCTTTGCTCCTGATTTTCATTACAGATCTCACTAAAAGTTGACAACACTCAGGTCACAGCCTGGATGTTGGGCTGCCTTGAAATGCCCTCCACTAGATTAGTCCACCACCCTTAATCTCAGTTTACTGCGAAGTCTCAGGGCATGAGCAAAATGTAAAGAAATTTTCTGTAATGTCTAACATACCTGGCCTCCAACCCAACTGTTCATGTAGTCCCTGTTCCCACATGAAACCTCCTTTACTGCCTGTATTTCTATCAGCATTCTGGTCCCTCTGACAAGCATCACCCATCAAACTCAACTTACTACATTCTAGAGCTCTTCTAGCTAGGATCTTCAAATTGTTCCATCTCTTCCTGCAATCCAGTTCCAAAGGCTTCTAAACCACATAAACAAGTAAGTCACATCAATGACCTAATGTCTCTGGTGCTCTTAGGCACTTTCCTTTCACTGGGACACAATACACAACACCTACAGCTTACAGGAGGAGGAGAGGTTTATCTGGCTCATGGTTACAGTCTCTAGTTGGCTGGTTATAAGGGAGAAACAGAAACAGCACTGTGGAAAGATCTGATAGAAGAAAGCTATCTTCATCATAGAAGGTAGGAAGTGGACAGAGAAATGAGATGGTGGTGAGGGCAAGGGAGACAGACCCTTGCGGTCATGCCCTCAGTTACCTGCCTCTACCCAAGACCCCGTCTTCTAATAGTGAGTTAGTTATGGTGCCCCTAGGATCCAGTCACCTTGCAAAAGCCCTTTCTCTGAGCGCATGAGAATTTGTGGGTCACTTCATACCCAAGCTGTAGCAGTCTCTTTGCTGTGTTCTGAAAGTGTCCCTCAAACAGCATGTGCTGGGAACTTCATCCCTTAATCTAACAGTGCCATGAAGGGAAGCCTAAATGGAGTATCTGGGACACGGTGCTCTATCTTCATATGAGTTGACTAAAAACTACCTCAACAGTGGGTCCATAGAGGACAAATTTCATCCTCATTGCACTATTTCTTACCCTTTCTTGACCTTTGGCCTTACACCATGATAAAATGCAGCAGAAAGTCTCTTGCCAGATACTGGCCACTCCATCTTGGATTTAACTCTCTCTTTTTAAGAAGAAGTTTCCCAATTTCAGTACAATAACAGAAAGTGGACCAACAGATCCCTCATCTCAAAATCCTTAACTTATTAAAACCTGTCTTTAGAAAGCCCTCTGCCATGTAAAGAGAGTAAAGCACCTATTCACAGGTCCTGGAGATTTGGACATGAGTATCTTTTGGAGGCCATTATTCAGCCCACCACACTCAGGCAGCACAGGAAGGACTTCCAGATCTGCCACTACGATCTCCAGATTAAACCCTCCCTCACGGGGTCTGGGTTGACCTCAGCCACATCTACTCCTCTGATTTTAAATACTCAAGCCAAAGAGGGTTTCTCCTTGTTCAAGTAAAATTAACTAGCTGACATTAATTCTGCATCACATATGTGCTAGATACTTCTTTAAGCATTTTATACACCATCAATTTACTGAATACTCACAGCAATCATATGAGGTAAGTGTAATTTTTATTGCTGTTTCACAGCTGAGAAAACAGAGACTCCAAAAGCATATGGAACTTTCTCAGGAAGCACAGCTAACATGATAGAGAGCAGGAGCATCTCTCTTGCTCCTCACCACACCTCGCTCACGGCCTACCAAGAGCACACGTCTCTGTTTTCTAGCCCTGTGTGTGAGACAACACAGTTTCCCCACTGCTTGTGAAGAGAATCAGAACATGTCATCCCAAAATGTGCCACTGAATCACCATGATCATTCTGAACGAAAGACACTCAAGAAATGGCAAGTAAGGTGGGGTGGGATGTCTCTGAACTCCTATCTTTCTATCTAAAAACAAACGCAAATTTCCATCAGAAATGCCCTTTTGTACTACAAACAAGACACTATGTTTGTCACTGGGGATGGGTAGTTGATGCCAAAAAGTATTTGTGCAGACATATTTACTAGTAAAACCCTTACAGCCTGCTAGAGTGTAGATCTTAAAATCCTCATCTGGGAAGTGGTAGAAACCTTGAAGAGGTGGGGCTTAGTGTGAAGTCTTCTAGTCCTTGAGGTCAGGACCTTTGTTATGTTTTAGATGTGAACTGTCCCCTAACTCATGTGTTTGGGAGTGAGACCTGGTGTGAGGAGGTGGGCCACTTGGGGGTATGACCTGGAAGGGTGTATTCTTGGCCCTGGGTCTTCTTTCCCTCTGCCTCTGCTACTGCCTCTGCCTCTCACCCCCTTCCCTCTGTCTCTCTCTCTCTCTCTCTCCCTCTCTCTCTCTTTCCTGATTGTATGGGTTGAGCAGCTGCCCTCCAACATGCTCTTTCTGCCAAAGAGTCAGATGACCATGAACTGAATCCCCCAAAACAGTGAGCCAAAACAAACCTCTCCTTTAAGCTGCGGGTGTCAGGTGTTTTATCCTAACAGTGGGAAAGTGATTTATATTCCCTTGAAGGGGATTGTCGGACCCAGCCTCTTCTTTCTCTCTTTTACTTCCTGACCATGAGGTAGTCCTTTCTCTCTGCATGCTCCTGGCAATATTCCTGCCATTGCCACCTACCGCCCCTCCCATGAGTTCTAAAAGCACCAGATCTACCAGATCATTGACCAGATCATTGCTCTAAAACTGTGAGCCTAAACAGCCCTTCTCCCAGTATGAATTCACTGTGCAGGTGTTTTAGTTATGGAAAGCCAAGTACTGGCTCTTCCATTCATGCTCCCCACACACCTCCCAGCCTTTTCCCTACAGCTTACTTCTTCTAGCGCAGGTCCTTGTTCCTTTGCCTTATCACCTCTCCATAGCTTCTTGTTAAAATGGTATATGAACTGTCAGTCACTTTTTTGGTTTTTTCTGTTTGTTTTTAGCTTTTGTGCATGCATAAAAATACTAACATCAAATAAAATTTCTATGCTTTGTTCCTGCTAGTTTGTCCTTTTTCAACTCCATTCTCAGGTCCAACGACAGAATTTTAAAGGGTAACAAGCAGTCTTTTCTCTCTTCTCATTCCCTGACCTTTCCTACCTCATCCACTCCAGCTCCTCATCCTTCACGAGCACCACCATCCTGCTGCTCAGGGTGAACAGGGCTGGGGAGTGGGCTGCAGCTTCCTTGAGAAGCCAGAAGTTGAGTTGGGGATACGGCTCACTGGGTGGTATGGTGCTGGTCTAGCAAGCATGAAGCCTGGGTTTGGTCCTCAGGACAAAAAAGAAAATTTAAAGCCCCAGTGTCTTGGGAAGAGTTTAGGTGGAGAAATGGAGATTTGAGAGTGGCCTTTGAAAAGAGCCAGGACAGAAAGAGAAGCAGTAGAGAGGAAATGGAATGTTTGAAAACTGTAAGGGAGAAAATACGCTTTTCCCTTACCAAGTCTGGGTTACGTGTCCCCAGTAGAATTAACGTCATGCATTGATGGCAGGAAAACAATAGTCCCCAGAGCACAAGCAGGATGAAGAAATGTCTCCAAGTCTTCCAAATGACACATGGTTCTCCATATGGTCTTTTCCGATTTGATCATTTGGGCTGCCTGCTCTCTCCTTTCTGGGTTGCTTTTTGTTATATTTCATTTTCCTAGCGTGCTGGAACTACCTTTGCCTGGAAGGCTATGTCCCCTCTTTATACACTTTTAAATTCCATGTCTTTACAGAGGATTTGTGTCAGCTGCATTTGGTCTAGCTGACAAATTTCTCCCACTAATTCACACATTGTCCGGTCCAGCTCATGGAGAAGCCATTTTCAGGTTTGTAGCACATTCCACTGGAAATAACTCACTGCATTAGATCCTGAGGGGAAATATCTACTTGTGCTTCTTTGGGTCTATGCACCACACTCCCAGCTCCTTGGAATATCGTTCACAGCAGTGATGGCTCACAGCTCCATCCCTGGAGAGCTCCGCATGGCTCTGGGCATTTTCCACCTACACTTGCACATATTACAGTCAGTGATGAGCCTTCATTTGTTTCTTGAGTACAGAATTAATCAAAAGGCTTTGGTTGCTTTTAGGCCTCTAGGTGCTTCAAAGTGGGGCAACCAAATGAATTACATCTCTGAATTTCAAGGTATTTTTTTGAGGGCATCGCCTGATGGGGCAACCCCATCCCTCAGTTCTGAGACTTTCACCATAGTAGTTTCATTATAGTTTTTAAAATTCAGGTTTCAGGAGCACCCGTCAAGACATTCAGCATCTAGGGAGGAAATGTAGGAAACACCCCAATCTTGTCTGCAACACATCGCCAAAAGGCCATTTAGCCGGGCAGATGGCTGGTGGCTCCAATTTCATGTTGTTTCCCATTAGCTTCAGTGTGAAATGGGAACATTTTTCTGACCTCGTCCTACATGCTGAGACGGAACCCTCTCTGAAAGCCCATTCACCCTTTTGCACTGTGTGAATGCACACAATACATAATCTCTCAGTGACCAACCTGATACTATCAACCCGAGTTTTGATTGGTGGCTGACCGTATCTGATGTACAGCATCCTGATTTTGAGACTGTTAGAACCACTGGTGGGTCATCTTTATCTAAGATTGCTGAGGGACTCTTTTCAGACTCAGGACAAGACTCCAGCCAGTTCCAGTATTTCAATTCCAACATCACGTAGTATTCGGTACAGATTTCCCCAAACACACAACCCGTGCACGAAATACACCCCCGATTCATTTTCCAGCCTCTCTCTTGCACAGCCCTGCTCTGCCATCTGGTTTAAATTTGTGTGAATGCTGTCTGCTCAGAAAAGGGTTAATGATAATGGGGAGGGGGTTCTGTTTACATGGCTGAGCTCTGCAGGAATCTAAGTTCTTCCAGAAGCTGAGCCCAATCAAAAACAACCCACAGGGCTGAGGAGCATTTCCTGTTCAGCACAGGAAACTCAGCATTCGCAGGATGAATGCTGTATGGAGGGGAGAGGAGGGGAGAGAGGGGGAGGGGAGGAGAAGAGAGGTGGGGGGGGGACAGGCAGCGCAGGGCAGGGGAAGAGAGGACCGAAGAGGACAGGAGAGGAGGAAAGTTTGGTTCTAGCACCAGCACTAGCACTGCTGGAGGAACATCTGCCAAGTGTACGGCCTATGTAATAATAACTAGCACTTTGAAATGTAACGAGAAGCACATTTCTATAATTGTATCACAGGCTGGCCCAGGAGTGTAGCATCACTTGTCTAAATGTGGTGCACACTGAACACAGAAGTTCAGGCCCTTTGGCAAACACTTATCCGACAATATTATTTTCATAGAGACATAATTTCTCACAGGATTTCAATCTCATTAAGGCAGGCTACTTTTTCAGGTGGTGAATTAAAAAACGTAACCCATTCTAATTCTCTCTGGTCCTCCCAAAGGTTTATTGGCATGACCTCCTCTTTCCCAAGTTAAGGGTTCCTTTAGGATGGGTGGGCAGGGAAGGTTGGAGTAATTATTTCCTTAAGGCTCAAAGGGAGAGGAGCTCACCTGAGGTGAGAGTGAGGGTCGGTCTCTGGAGAAGCTTTACCCAGAAAGAGGGCCAAGCTCAAGTTTAGCAGACCTGTGTGAATCGCCCTATGACCACAGTAAATAAGGAGTCAAGATCTTGATTACATCATGTTTTCTAGGAATGCTGTCATTCGAATGCAAGGTCTTCTGCTCTGCTTGTAGGAGCAGCTGGATAGTAAAATGACATTGTGTCTGAAGATGCAGTGGGGACAAAATGATATCATGTGTGGCAGTGCCTGGATGAGAGGGTTATTGGGTACCCCATATTTGCAAGCACTCTACTTATCCCTATGGGTGGTTAGCTATACTTTATGATTTGCAACTGCCTTGAAATTTCCCATATTTGGTTCCATCTTCAAAGCTGCCAAGGTGCACTTGGTGGGGGCATTTAGTATTTCTTCTAGTCTTTCCAGTGATTTAACAGCATGTTCAGTGTGTGTAGCTGGTAGTGGGAGCTGCTGGGCATTATACCTCTCGCTTTGATTCTGAAGTGAGCACAAGCTTCCATCTAACCACAGGGGCTAGCATTTCACATAATCCCCTCAGCTAACAGCACAATCATGAAATAAGAAGTATCCATAACCCCTAAGTAACAGGGTATGGAAGCTACAGTTACAGGCTGGGTGTGGTAGCACACGCCTGTAATCCTAGCACTCGGGAGGCTGAGGCAGGAGGACCATTGAGACGAGACCAGCCTGTGCTACAAAGTGAGTTCAACGCCAGCCTGAACTGCAGAACAAGACCCTGTCTCAAAAAGAAAAAACAAAAAATTTGAAGAAGACCCAGTTACAGTAGCCACGTTGACTAATATTCACATTTGATATCTTTTTTCTTGTTTCTTTTTAATCTTTTTATAGTACTGAAGATTGAACTCAGGGCCTTGGCACGAGTTGCATTTAAGCCCTTTTTATTTCTGACTCTGAGATAGGCTCTCGCCACATTTCCCAGGCTGACCCTAAACCTGTAACCCTCCTGCCTCAGTCTTCTGCCATGCCTGGCTTGCACTTTGATATTCTTTTTCCCACGTTCTCGTAGTGGACGACCCAGAACGTCGGGATTCTTCTGATCTGGTTTGAGTGAATTTCCTATTATCTGTAACTGTGGTATTCCTGTATCAGCAACATCAGTGTCATGTGAGAATTTGTCCAAACGCAGGAGCTCTGGCCCCACTCGGAGGTACTCCATCTGAGCCCAAGTGTTTGGAAGAGCCCCCGGGATCCGTGTGCATACTCAGCCTTGAGAAGAGCGGTGTCCGCAGTGCACACGTGCATACTCGCTCAGCCTGCCTGCTTCGTGCAGTGGGTCTGTGGTTTCTGTGCACAGACAGGGGCGGGAAGGAGAGGAGGCAGAGCGTCCCCGCACACTCGCTCTCGCAGGGGACTGACGGCGAAGTTACAATGGCGACAGAACAACCACTGAAGGAAGGACCTGGGTGGGGCTTGGAACCTCGAAAGAGCTTGGGACCCAAAAGAACTTGGCAGAAGCAGCCTTTAGACATCTGGTTTGTGGTCCCATGGAAATGGAGGCAATATTAATTTTTGAAACAAGAATGCATTTTGTGAGCTAGCATTTGAGAAACCCTAGCGTGCTTCTGAAGGGGGACCAGGCCAGGCAGACCATGGCTATGTACCCTGATCTGCCAAGTGGGCTGTAGGACTGGAAGGAGACGGAGATCGCTTATTTCTTCCGCTGATGTCTGAGCCCCTCCCCCAAATCCTCCCCTCTGGGCTTCCACAGTCCCACCCCAGGTGCGAGACTCACAGCTTCGCTGCTCCACCATCAAAACCTCCCCTCTAGGCTGTGCTAACTTGCCTCCCTCTGGAAGCTCAGAATCTATGCAGCCCAAGCCCAGGTTCCCGCCCTGGCTAGCCTGAAACCCTCTCTTCTCCCACCCTGTTCTTCCTGGCCTGTGTCTTTGCTTTGCAGGAACTGCCAGATGTCAAACAGTTCCATGTTCTGTGGCTTCAGGATCCAGGCAAACGTCCACGAAGGAGAGAATTGTAACCACTGAAATGCAGCATGAATACTGGGTCTTGGATCCTGTTGTGGGCAAAGATGTTGAGCGATTGGAAATGACTCTCCTGGGAGCTGGTTGTCAAATTTTTGGTGTGTTCAGGAAATGTCTGCCACGTTTTACATCAACATTTTCAAACTGCAAGTGAGTGAAGTGTTGAATGCTAACAATGACTGAGGGAAATGAACGGTTGCAGTGCCTGTGGTGGATTAGCTTGACTAATAGAAGGAATTTGTGTTTTAATTGAAAACAACAACTTTGGTGTGGGACAACTGTTCCCGGTGCTGTACTGAGATGAATGCACACTCTTCCTGTGACACGAAACCACAGTGTGTCGAAGTCTTTATACTTAGATTATTATTGGAAAGAAGGGGGTGCCTTCTGTCCACCTGGTGTCTCTCATAGTGCAAGACCAGAGGGTTAGAAAATAGTTGAATATGCCTCTAATCACACCCTTCCTCAGTGCTCTCAGATCTGTTACTGAAGGGCTGCAAAGAATTTATGTTACTATTTGGTGGGTCAGTTATTCAGGGTTAAGGTTCTACTCACATTTAACTTCGACTGAAAGAGCTCCCCCCTTTCAGCTGGGAGTAATGTCTCCTTTCCTGTCTATTGACAAGACCGTGAGTCGGGGCCGGAAGTGAAGTCCCTCTTTCTTTTGTGCTGACTGCTCCCCTACAGACACACTGTCCATTCATCCTCCCACCATTTGTACAGGAGAAGACACCAGGCCTGAGCTTCATCAAGTTGCTCGAGTCCACACAGCTAGGAGGGAGTGGAAGCAGGATTTGAACTCAGGACTTGATGGTCCCGGATCCTGTTCTTTTCTCCATACTAATAGGTCTTAAAGCTCTGTCTCTGAATGAGTAGCATGAGCATTACCTGGGAACTGTTCGACATGTGAATTCAGGCCCACACAGGCCTGAGTGTCAGAAACTCCGAAGGAAAGGGTCCCCCAGTCTGTTTTAACATTCCCTCTAAGTGTGACTTCTGCTGTGCACACAAGTATGAGAAGTGCTTTCCCACACCATGCTTGCTCCTAGTGTGTGCTGGGATATGTGTTAATTTAGCCACCAGAGTGTAAGCTCTCTGAAGGCAGGGCTTCAACCTCATTCATCTCTGAAAAGGCACTCACTATACACGATGCTGCCATGGAGACAGAACAGCGGCAGTAGCTAGTGTGTACTGGGCTCTTACTCTAGCATATTAGAAGATGAAGCCAGGACGTGAACCCAGAAGGTCTGACCCCAGGGCTCAAGCTTTGCAGACTACCCTGCTCTGCACACACATACTGAATGAAGTGTAAGTGCCAGACCATTACTTGCACCATGTGGAGAGTAAGTCAAAATGGTAAAAATGAGGGAATGGAAAGAGGGTACAGAGAGCATTTGGATGTCTGCTGGAAAGGAAAACATTTTTTTGGCGGTACTGGGGATTGAACTCAGGACCCTGCGCCTGTTAGGCAGGCGCTTATTCCACTGAGCTATATCCCCAGCCCAGGAAAACATTTTCTTATGGAAGTATATTAGCAGATTTGCACCACTATAGTGAAATACTTGAGGCCTTTAACTTGTAAAAAGAAAATGCCTATTTAGCTCACAGTTCAGGAAGTTTTGGCCCAAGGTTGGCTGGCTCTGTCACTTTGGGCTTCGGGCGAGCGTCGTGCATCATGGCAAAAGCACACAGCAAAGCAGACTGCTTAATCTTTAGCCAGAAAGCAGAGATGATGAGGCCAGGGTCCCACAATCCCTTTCAAGCAAACATCCCTAATGGTCTAAGGACCTCCTATAAGACCCCACCTCCTAAAGTTCTACAAAGGCCTCCCATTAGTGGCACCCTCGGGACTAGCCCTTTATGGGATAGCTCTTTAGCAGGTACTCATCTAAGCCTTGTCAGGAAGCAAAAATATTTCTCAAGTTCACTTAAATTCATTCCTTATAGACCCAGTCATCTCTTTCTGTCAGGAATGGCATCCTGTCCACTCGGTCCTGTTGGGCCAAATAGTACCTGAATGAATGTCTTGAACCGCCCCAGAAGGGGCAGCTGTCAGGGAGCCGGGGGTGGGGGTTGAGAGGGACAGGGGAGAGGAGTGTCTGTGGGTTGCCGTTCAGGTAGGGATTCTTGAATTCGGACTGCTTGGTCCAAGTCATAACTGTGCTGCTCAGAATCAGTGTCACATTAGACATAAGACATTCTCTGTGCACTTCAATTATTTTCCACTGTAAAGTGGGGACCATAATGGCTTAGACTGTGGCTGTGAGACCTTTACAAACAAAAGTGCTGTCTGGAGAATCCCATATGCGCAGCGACCACTGGAGCTACTCATCAGTCGTGATGTCCAACATGAGTCTTTTCTGCCTCAATTTCGTCCCCTGGGACACGTGGGGCTTCCCCCCACTTCCTGCAGAGGTCCAGCCTTCGGTAGCTATGAGGCTGGAAAGGGATCCACGGTCCTTTTGTCAGAGGAACTAGCTGAAGCGGGAAGGACTCTGAGCCGTGACCCTGGAAGCAGAGACAATTGAAGGAAAGTGCGCACCCCAGCCCTCAGGCCACTGCACTACTCAGCCTCGGTGTATCAGGTCCCACTTAGACGTCTGGGTTTCCCCACGGAACAACCTCTTCCCCTCCCTCTCTCCAGCCCCTCCTCAGGCACCAAAGCCCTATCCAAAATGTCTTCACCTTTCATGTGACGCCAGCACGCAAATCCCCCATTCCAAATAAATGAGAAGGAAACGCCTTTCCACCAGGTTTCGCTTGTGCCCCACCAACCCAGAGCCAGGATAAAATTTCGAGGCAGGGTGCATGTGTGTGTAATTGCTTCCTGAGAGGAAGAACTCCAGAGTCTGCTCCAAATGAGGTGTTAATGATGAGCGCCACAGGGTTTGTTACTGTAGCAAAGGCCCATCTGGATTGACTATATTAAATTGCTTTTTATGTGGATGTGGCCTATAATACAGCCCTTTCCCTCTTTGTTAGGGAGCATCCTGCAACAGGAAAAATAAACATAAAAAATAAAATCCAAAAATATTCCTACTCCCTTTCTTCTGCTGAGTCACTGTGATCATGTTGTTTTCTGTTCTTTCGGGTCTCAGAGACCTTGACTAGCAAGGGAATCCCTGAGGAATAGAACCTGAAATGTTAGTGGATGCATTGCTTGAAGTATTAACTCTTTTTTAAAAATAAATAATCAATCATATTAATTATATAAAAATGACATTTCCTTACATGCATATTTTACACATAGATCTCTTTCAGCAATCCATGAAGAATCAAAATACTTGTTATGTAGCCTGAAAGCTGAGCCTTAGAGGAAACTGAGTAACTTCACAATATTCTGGAAGATGGATGAGTGGTAGGTTTTTTGAGTGTAAAATTGTTCTTCCACAAGTTCCCTGAGGTGTTGTCATAGATCTAAAGAACTATTAGTAGGGTACTGGGGTACTCTACCCTTTCCAGGGGCTCTCTTCCAGACTCTCATCCCAACAAAAATAGACAGGAAACAAAGTTGTGAGGTTTTATACTTATGAAAGGTATTAGAAGTGGGAAAAGAAGTATGCATGGGACAATTTTTTTAAATTTTATTTTTAGAGATAAAAGAACCAAAACATATTAATAGACACACATAAACAAAACAACACAAAAATAATACAGAATTTCAGACAAGGTGAAAAGAAATTAATAATAGTTGTATATTAGTTACTCAGATAAACAAATACAGACATGCAAGAGTAATCAAACAATTAAATATCAAC
Source organism: Dinomys branickii (assembly GCA_004027595.1). NCBI lineage: Eukaryota > Metazoa > Chordata > Mammalia > Rodentia > Dinomyidae > Dinomys > Dinomys branickii. The sequence continues at coordinate 66,929 of PVLD010008211.1, read as the reverse complement.
TATTCCTTTCAAGAAAGCAATAGAAATTAATAGTACAATTATCCTGGCCATCTTGTGTGGATTATATATATATATATTTTTTTTCCTCTTTCTTCTTTATTTTCTCCTTTCCCTCATCCCAGTCATTCTTTCCTTTTGAGCAGTTTCTTTCTCACTATCTATTGTACCATTTAGATTTCATTTATTCTTTCAGATTCTTACCCTAGGGAGACAATATGATGTTCACACATGTGAGTCTGACTTATTTCCCTTATGAGTATGGTCTCTAGTTGCATCCATTTGCCTATGAAAGCCTCGAGTTTATCTTTCTTTATAGCTGAGTAATATTCCAATATGTAAAAATACCACATCGTTTTTATCCATTCCTCCGCTGATGGGCATTTGGGTTGTTACCATGATTTAGCTATTACAAATTGTGCTGCTATAAACATGGGTGCACACATATTGTTATGGTATCATATTTTTAGTTCTTCTGGAAGAATACCCAGAAGGGGAATAGCTGAGTGGAACAGCACTTCCAATCCTAGTTTACTGAGGAATCTCCAGACTGATTTCCACAGTGGTTCTACCGGTCTACACTCCCACCAACAATGGAGTAGGGTTTCTTTTTCCCCGCAGCCCCTCCAGCGTTGGTTATTGGTTGACTTCTGGATTATGGCCATTGTTTCTGGGGTGAGATGGAATCTCAGCGTTGTTTTAATTTGCATTTCTCAAATGACTAATGATGTTGAACATTTTTCATGTATTTATTTGCCATTTGTAGTTCTTCATCTGAGAAGTGTGTATTCATCTCAGGTGCCCATTTTTGGATTGGGTCTTTGAATTTTGGGGTTCTTAATTTTTAATAGGGACAATTAAAGTTAGGAAAAGCATTATGCTATGCAGAGTGCTGAACAAGTTCACAGTAGCCCCAAGGTTCACGGTCACTCTCTTTTACATCCCCCATTCTGACGTCAGATGTAGTCTGTCCTATCAGAAACCTGACTGATCTTGTGCTGGAAGAACCGAAGAGAGCGTTCTCTGATTGCTTCCCAGTGCGGGCCTTGGGTGTGAGCTCCTGCATCTCTGCCACACCCACTTGCTCAGCGACTTCGCCTCACGCTAATCTGCCTCAGAACTGTGTCTGTAAAAGGATCTCTCACTAGAATTTATATCCAGCCACTTCATTTTTATGAAAAAGAAGGAATGTTTAGAGAGGCAAAGGAATCTCCCCTCTCTGGGGAGTTCTATGAGGACATGGAATTGTTGACAAATGAGAATACAGGGATTTCAGTTTTAAGGGGATAATTGTTAGTTCTGATTTTGGCTAAAAGAGCACTTAGCTAATTCCTAATGCTTTCCTTTGCAAGCTCCTCACTTTTCAGCATGGCAAAGCTATTTATTTGGGAGGTGCATACTGCAGCTGGGACCCCGATATTCAGTGCAGACTTAGTGTTTGTCCCACCTTTGTTTCAGTTGTCCTAGATGCCCAGGAAACAGATGATCTGTATTGAATATGGACGTGCTCTTCCAGATCCTAGCCAGCCAAGGAAGGCATGTTTGTTTTCTGATGTGAGGAAACCAGCACCTGGAATTCAACTGATGTAAAATGATCTGGCTGGATCAAAGTAAAATTCTAAATTTTCCTATTATATTTTATTTAATCTTTCCTTTATGAAGTCATGCTATGGGCTGAATGTTTGTATCTCCACACATGCTCTTTTTTTTTGGTATGGGGAATTGAATTCAGGACTTGCACTTGCCAGGCAGGTGCTCATGCCATTGAGCTATATCCCCAGCCCTCCATACATACTGTTATGTTAATTCTTTTTAAATTTTTGATATTGGGGATTGAATCCAAGGCCGTCACACTGAGCTATGCCCCCAGCCCTTTAAATTTTTTAAAAAATTTAGACACATGTTCTTGCTAAGTTACTAAATTTCCCAGGCTGGGCTCAAAATTTCAGTCCTCATGCTCAGCCTCCAAGAGGGTTGGTATTGCAGGAATATACCACCATGCCAGACTTAGTTAAAGCTCACTGCACAGTGTGATGGTATTAGTGGCGGAGACTTTAGGGGTACTTAGGTTATAAGAGCAGTAATGTCATGAATAGGATTAGAGTCTTTACAAGAAGAGACCTTGGAGAGATCCTTCGCCCTTTCCTTCATGGGAGGGCACCATGAAAAGATGGCCATCCATGAACCAGAAAGTGAGCCTGCATCAGACTCTGAATCTGTTGGTGCCTTAATCTTAGACTTCCCAATCTCCAGAACTATACTAAATAAATGATTGTGGTTCATAAGCCACTCAGCCTCTAGAATTTTGCTACAGCCGCCAAAGTAGCCTAAGGCAAAATAGGGCAGTAGATAGATGTGGGAATAGTTAGAACTTTCCAAGGGAGTGGAGACCTGCTTGACCATCCCTGGTACTGTGACAGCTCTGATGATGTAGCCTTCAGAAAAGTGTCACTGCTGGTCCAAATTTGGAATTCATTTCAGGTCACAGACTTCCTATAAATAAATAAGTTCCCTTTATCTTGTTAAAAGGCAAAGAGAGCTTCTAGAAATGTTTATGGCAGGAGGTTAATGAGAGTTGTTAATGTTTTGTAAATGCTCTCAAGAAAGGCCTGATGTTCATTGGTGTGCATCTGTATTCTAAGAAGGGATTCGGCTGTGCAGCACTGTGGCGAACATGAGTGGATATGTTTCATTAAGACTGCAGCTCTGTCTTTTAATTAACTTCTTGTTCCTGTCTTTGGTGAAATATTAATTATGTTTTAATCATCACTGGGATGCACTTTAAGGAGAAGCAGCTGGAATCGTCCAACCTTAGTTTCATTATACAGATAGGTGTTATAATAATTAACTTAATTAGCTTGTCACTGCTTGCATAAAATATGGCTGTACTTGGAGAACAGATATTGCTTTGCTGATCCAAGGTTAATTAAAAAAATAGAGCATAGAAGAGGCCACGCTAAATGGAGTTTGTTGCACCCTGATATCTGGCCAGCCCAATAAAGACTGGGCCAGAGCCAGAGCCGAGCCATGGCAGAGTTCTGAGGCATCGTTTGGTGCCATCATCCTAGGAGGTAGGGTGTCCCATCACCAAGTCCAGTAGATGGAATCCCATCCTGGGTGATCTCTCTTCACTTCGGGGACTCTTGCTCGGGATCTCTGCAGAGGGTCCTCCTTCCACAAGATAAATGAATGCGATACTTTCCTGGAGTGAAAGATGATTCTTTGTCATCTTTGGAGATCTGAAAATACCTGAATACAAGGTAGTAAAACCAAGGAAGAATGTAGGTGACATTTACCACAGGCTTTCTGTGTGCCATCTCCTGAGCTAAGTGATTCACAAGTAATAACTCACATAATTCTCACAGAGGTGCTGGGAGGTAAATAGGATTATCCCTATTTTAGAGTGGAGGACACAGACACAGAGAGATAAGCAATTTGACAAAGGTTGTATGGCTAGTTAGCGATAGAACCAGGTTTTAACACAGGTATTGTGGCTCAAGAAAATGATGCTTTACCACTGCTCATTAATAATTGCTTTTGAATGGAATATTACTATAGGATGCTGCCTACTCATTATAATAATGAAAATAAATAGTATAATTGGGGTGAGAAGGACTTCTATAATGCGGACTTGCTCAGCAGAAGTAGGAGCCCTTGCAATCAGAAAGCTGATATTTAACCAGAGCGTTTATTTCTAGTAAAAATACCGAGGAGCCAGCCTGGATCTGGAAGAATAATTCTGCTCATTCCTTGTCAATCTGAGGGTAAGTTTAATGTTTATAACTGTTTTTGGTTTGTTTTGTAATTACACGGCAGGCTATTAAAGGTTGATTTGGCTTCACAATCAGTCAAGCCTTCTAACAACTCATTTGGAAGAATAAATGTACAGCCCAGAGAAATTCACAGCTTTGCACACTATGAGATAAGCACACCCCGTGGCCTTTGGAAACGGTTCATTCAAAGAACAGTAGGCTGTCCAAACAATAACGGATATTTCTAACTGCGGTAACACAACAGTGCAAGATATTGCTGGCATCAGCCCTGAAATGCTGGCTGTGCTCTTCGATGATGGGAAGAAAATTTCCTATTAAACAAATGCTACCTGAAACTGAGATGGGCCATGATTGACCTGATGATTTGTCTACATTTCTGAGAAAATGATCTCAAAATAATTTTGTCTGATTCCTCCTAGACTACTGGGTTTGCTGACTCTCTCAGTTGGAATGACTGAAATTTATTTTAAACTTCAGTATTTGTTCAAGCCTGCTATTATATTACCTTAAGCTGTTATTAATTTGGTGGAGAGTGATGTGTGGCTTGGAGTGGGTGGTGCCGATGTGGTTTGTCATATAGGATGCTAAATGTAGGCTAGAGGCTTGGAAAGGAGGAAAATGAGCATAGCTTTGAAAGATATCTGTTCATGTTATTGTGGCTGTGAATCATGTGCCACGTGCTGCTACTGTCTGGACATTGTCTTCTTTTTGGATTATGAGAAGACAAAAGGTAGGAAACGACATAGAAAGAGAGAAAGCCATTATAGAATTTAAAATCTAGAAGAAAAAAAAAAGTATAAAGCATAATAGTCCACAGGAGTCCCTTTTGTTCTGAAGGAACACATTCCAAGGCCCCAGTGGATGCTGGAAATCTGATAGTGCTGGGTCCTATATGGTATATATTATGTCTTTAAAATAAATACCTATGATGAAGTTTAATTTATAAATTAAGAACAGCAAGATTCATCACAAATAACTAGTAGTAAAATAGAACAATTATAACAATACACTGTAATAAAAGTTATGTGAATGTGCTTTCTTTCCCTTTTTATTTCTTTTTTATTTTAAAGAGAAAAAAGATAAATGATGAAGCTGAGTGTTGAAACAAGTTGCTTTTCCCCCCCGCCTCTCTCTCTCTCTCTCTCTCTCTCTCTCTCTCTCTCTCTCTCTCCCTCTCTCTCTCTTTCTCAAAATATCTCATTGTTTGGGGCTGTGTTCGGGCCATAGTTGACTGTGGGAACTGAACCCGTGAAAGGTGAAATGGTGGAGCAGAGGAACCCACCCTAAAAATGTCCACACACCTCACCTCACTGTGGAACCAGTGCTGACTGAGAGAACAGCTGTCTAGGGACAGGTGCGCCATGCCCTGCGAATCAGAGGAGCCATAGAAGAAAATCCCGTTGCCCAGGCAGCACAGGTAGCCTGCGAAGACAGCCTTGGAAGTGGAATGGAGTGAGAGCACGGCACAGCCACACACTAGAATGCTGCTCCTTAATCGAGACAAGCGAGCTGCTCAGGCGCATACCTGCATCGACAGATCTAAAGGACCTTGTACTGAGTAAAAAGATGACCGTCTCGGTAAGGAGCACGCTGTGGAATCTCATTGCTGTGACATTCTAAAAAAGATGAAGCAATTACGGCAAAAAATAGTTCAAGGCCAGTGGTTGCCAGTGATTAGGGTTGAGGTGAGTAACTACAAAGGGGCAACATAAGAGACTTTTTGACCCGTTGTTACTTTCTGTCACTCTTGTAGCATTGTTACACAAATCGGTGCCTGTGTTAAAATTTAGAAATGTTTCCCCACAATTGCTGCCTGTTAATTTGGAAGGCAAGTATTGAAAGGTATTCTTATTTTAACGCCACCATTTCTATATTTCCACTGTAGTCGTTTAAAAGATCTACCTGTTTCTTTTCTGCTAAAATTCTACCATCTCCTTCTGTGTCTGAGAGTTGTCCAGGGCTTACTGTGAAAGACTACAGGAATCTTGAAGGGTTGGGGAGTTTGCTGACCCTTTGGGGAGCTCTGTGCTGGAGCCTCAGGATAGGCACAGAGGCAGCTGAGGGTTGGGTGGTAGTAGGACCAATCTTAGGAAAACATTCCTGTGCAATAGACTGTGTGCTCATTCAGCCCAAGTCTCTAATTGTGCCCTGTTCTGTGAGCACGGGCCTTAAAAGAATGGTAGTTATATACATTTATTTCACTTAAGCCTTTGGTTACTATAGTGGTTATCCACTGGCAGTAAAAGGGTTAAAACTTGCAGCAGCAAAATCCTCCATCAAAGTAGTCTTGTCCAGCTCATAGGAAAAGCAGTCGTAAGATAAGGCACTGACACTGCCCACAACCAACATGAGATAAAGAAGTCTTTTGCCCAAGGAGACGGGGCCTTCAGTGAGGCCACAGTAAGCGACCTTGTCAATTTGCAACTTTCATGCACAAATTCAGTTAAAATGCAGGTATTCCTGGAAGATTAAAAGAAACAAGATCCCTGGAAAGTGCATTTCTGAGATACCTGCATTTGCTAACTCAGACCATTTCCCAGGTCTTCAGTACCTCATAAAAACTCCAGCTCTCGTCCTGACACATCATTCCTCTCTCGGAACTTGCCCACCGAACTAAATTTTCTGTATTCCTTCACTGTTGGTAAACCCTTTTACCACATCACGACCCTCCACTTGCTCTCTCATGTGGCAGTTACTGCAAACAATGAGGATTTATTAAAAGTCTATAGTAGCCTAGGACCCAGGAAAAGCCAGCATTAAAATCTGGAAAAGAGGAGGAAGCAGCTCCTACAGCTGGGCCTTTGCTGTGTATTCCACTGTGATCAATATAAAGCTGATCTTACGTCTCCTTCCCATCACACTACTCACTGGTTTATTCCTTACCGTAATCCTTCACATCGAACTTCTACCCCAGGGCTTCAGTTCACTCAGCGCCTGCTTAGGAACTAGCACTTGGATTCCCAGTTGCAATTACATTTCAGTGCAGCCATCTTGCTAATTGCCTGCTTCTTGATGTGTTGAATCAGTTCCAGGGCATGTTTGTGCATGTCTCTTACACGTTCTTGGACGTGGACTGATTTAGGTCCCTTGCATTTTCAGGTGCCAGTGGAGTAGAGCAGAAGGGCTGTGTTAGGGTCAGGTCATTGAAAAACCAGCTCCCTAGTCACAGTGGTGGTTTCAAGTCAGCTTTACCATTGCTGGGACAATGTAACTGAGATGTACATCTTAAAGGAGAAATGGTTAATTTGGGCTTGCAGTGTGAGATTTTAGCCCATAGTCAGCAGGTTCCAGGGATACGAGGGAGGGAAATTGCTCTACCCAGGAAGAAGAAAGAGGCAGAGAGATGGAAAAGACCAGGAACAAAAATACACTAATTATTTTGACCAATTTTGCATGCTTATATCTGGTAATCTGAACAACTAACTTGAAGATAACAATATGCAATATGACAACCACTGGTGAATTCCTCCATCTTGTCTAGTGAAGCTCTGTACCATTTATAATGTTTTTTTAAACTTGTTTTTATTCTCTTTAATGGTTTGATCAATCTTGCATTCTTATGTCTGGTAATCTGAGCAACGTCACTGAGGATAACCAATAACCATAGGTAATATATCAGCCACTGCCACTTCCTCTCCTTTTTTGAAACCCTGTATCATCTTTATTGTTTTTGCTTTGTTTTGTTTTGTCTGTGTTGTTGATGTATTGTTATTTTTTTATTCTCTTTAAAGTAAAAAAAGTACATCATTCCCGATCACGCAGTGACCAATTTCCTCCAATCGGACTTACCTCCTCAGAGCACATGCAGCTACGAACCCATGGGTGAATTAATCTTCTGAGGAATACGGGACCCGCCTTCTCTAGTCACCTTGGAAAGCCCACTCCTCAACATGAGAGACTTTGGGCGACATTCCAGATCAAATCATAATAATGTCCTAAAAGCTGCCCCTTGTAGCTCGGATAATAAACAGTGGTTTGTCCTACTTTTACAGGAGTACTGAGACATCCAGATGTGCGTGAAAGTGCTTTGAAAATCATTAAGCAGTCAACAGATACAAGGAAATATTTCTATTTGCTTTCAAATGTTTTAAATGCAGACCTTGACTGCAACGGAGCCTCTGCTCTCACTGGTCTGAATGATCTGGAAATGCTGTGAGCCAAAGTAAACCTCTCTTCTACCTGTCTCAGGTATTCTGTTGCAGCTGCAGAAAACGGACTGCGAGAGTGCATCCATTCAGATCAGGGGTGGTGATCATCCTGCGTTGAGAGGGATGCTGAGGGCCTGTGGGGGCAGATAGGAGCGCTCTGTGGGACTAGTGAGATGTGGGAAACTCATGCTTGATTCAGTTTGTGCTAATGTCGGTTTGAAGCAGAGACACATGAGGACAGAAAGAATACTGTGTGATGTCCCTAAGTGACTGCAGGGGAGCCCCTAGACATGGTCATCTGGGAGAGCTTCTGCTGTGGGTTCTGCAGTGTCAGAGGATTCCAGCACCTTGAACTTCCCGCACTGGGAGGGTCAGTTTTCTCACTGTACCTGCAGCTTGAGTAATTTTTCACCCCTGAGGCATGCTGGGCCTGGCTCCGGGGGCCGAGAACTGGGCTGGGAGCCATAATAGGGGCAAACCTCCCTGGACTGGGGTACAGGATGTGATGAAAAGCCTTGACAGCAGATGAGGGAAGGAGTGCTGGAGGGAACCACGCTTGGCTGATTCCATAGCCTGCAGCACATCTTCTATTAAAACCAGGCTTCCTGGCCCATTGTTCCCACACATTTTTCTTACTCTCTGCCCATCAGTTAAGAAAACTGTTAGGAAAACAACCTTGACCAAAGCCCAGGACTATGACTCTAGCACAGTCATCCTCGGTGTCTTGATCTGTGGGTCTGTGACATCTGGAATGGTCCTTGGGGAGAACTTGGGGCTCCAGTTAAATATAATTGGGTCTAGGGGCCAGGCAAATCCACCAGAGATGCATGGTAGAGGCCCAGGGTTTTCACCACTTTCTACACAGAAAAGTGTTTCCAAGCAGTTTGTAGCACATTATATTTCCATTTAAGAGATAACAGTCCCCCTGAAATAAATTTTAATAATTCACCAACAGTAGTCCCATTGCTCATGGTTAACCAATATTTATATTTGGTATAATCCTTCCAATATTATTCTTGTCCATGTATATGGAGACAAAATTGACTCCTACTATAGATCTGCGTGGTTCAGTATTGTCTTAGTTACTTTTCTCTCATTGCTGAGACAGGATTTGTAACCCCCAAAGTTAAAGGGGGAAAGATGTATTTAGTTCAGTTTGTGGGGGTTTCAGCCCATTATGAGCAGGCTCCCGGCGGGTAGCTCTCCACGCTGGTGGAAAACAGCAAAAGCAGCAAGCAAGGAGAGAAACAAGCTTCTTTCTGTCCCTTTCATCTTATCCGGACTACTGGGATTAGGGTAGTGCCAGTCCTACCAGTGGACTGATCCAGCAATCGCCCACCCTTAATCCCAGCATTGAGCTATGAATCAATTACAAACTCTACATTCAGCTACCTCCGAAACATCCCCATCTAAAAGTGCATGAAGCATGGGGCATCTAGACACAAACCATAACAAATATGGTGACCAATAGCTATGGCTAACTATTCAAATCAAAATGGCAACAAAAATTCGCCTTCATAGTTACATTAGCCACTTTTCGAGCGCTGAAGTGCTACATAGGTGCAATGGTAGGTATAGACGTAGGATACTTCTGGTCAGCAGAAAAAGTGCTAGGAGACAGTATATGATATCATTGAATGGGGTGGTGCTCCCCAGAACTCTGTAAGTAAAGACTTTGACTCCCGGGTGGTGCTATTGGGAGGTGCTGTGTAGCTTTCAGAGGTGAACCCTAGGGGAACAGGCACAGGATGTTAGGGTCATGTTCTCCAAGGGGCTTATGGAATGATAGTCTCTCTCTTTCTCTGTGCTTCCTGGCTTGAGATGTATTTTGCTTCAGCACATGCTCCCTCCATGGTATGTTGTTCTCATCCGAGGCCTAAACTAACGGGGCCATCAATCTTAACTTGAACATCAGAACTGTGTGCCAAGATAAAATTTCTTTTTACCTCATAAGAAATCTATCTCAGGTATTTTGTCATAGCATCACAAAGCTAATACACTACAATGATTATAGTCTTAAATTTTTCTCGTTGTTTACACATACCTTTCTGTGTCATAAAGTATGACCATAAAGTAGTACCATTTAAAATGACTACATAGAATTTCATTGTGAATATCTACAATTGTTTTTTAAAAAACAATTTCTTTAAACTGAGACATTCAAATTACTTCTAGTTTGTCACTGTTATAACAATGAATCAATAAACTTTATGAAATTTAGTTCATTTACATGTATGTCTGTTCTCTTACTATGCTTGTATAGCAGTTTGCACAGTTTAAAGTGTTTTTTAATATCTAGCACAAAATTAACTTCCAGAAAGACTGCATGTATTTATACTTCTCACAAGCAGAATGTGAGAGTATCTCTTACCCTAACCTAGCCAATAATTTAGCAAATTATTATTACTTTGGTAGTTGAGGCATTTTGGCTTATAATTCTTTGATTTCTACTAGGTTTTATGACCACTTATTTTTTTGTGACTTGCCATTGCTGTGTTTTTAAATAAAATGTATATACCTTTCTAATTGATTCATCTAATTGTGTGTGTGTGTGTGTGTGTGTGTGTGTGTGTGTGTGTGTTTTACTGGGTATTAAAGCCAGTACTTCACACTTGCTAGGCAAGCCTGTAGCACTGAGTGTCATCCCTAGCCCTTTTATTTTTTAATCTTGAGTCACAGTCTTGCTATATTGCCCAGGCTGGGCTTGAACTCATGTTTCTTCCGCCTCAGCCTCCAGAGTAGCTTGGATTACAGGCATGTGACACTGTGACAGGACATACAGTATCTTTATACATGGATGAATCAAGCCTTTGCCACATACTCAGGAGGGTGACTTTTGGTTTGTCATTTGTTCTTTTTCTTTCTTTCTTTTTTTAATGGTTACTTATAAACACTAGAAAACCATATTTCATAAGATCTGTTTTTCCTTCTGAATTTCTGCCTTTAATAAAATACTTTGGTTCAACCTTGCTACAAATTCTATACCAATATTTACTGTTGTATGATTTACACTTTTTGAAACATGTAAAACTTCAGCAGCTCTGGGATTTATTCGGGGTAGGGTGTGACTTTGGTATTTACAATTGCTTTATAAATGATTAATTTCCCCCAAATCATTTGTTCAGTTATCCATTCCTTTTTCACTGATGATAAATTTCACCCTTATCAAGTGCTGCCTCTATGTGTTTACATACACACTTGGCCTGCTTTTATACTTTTGATTTATTACCTTTTAATTTGGCACAAGTAGCATATTGCTTTAATTACACGTTAATATTTGTGTGGTAAGTCTTTCTTGTAACTCTTCATTTTCAAAATAGTTTTGGATTTTCCAGCGTACATGTCCTCCCATATGAATGTTAAAATCATTTTCCAAAACTTTAGAAAATTGTCTTCTTGAGGTTTTACTGGGTTGGTTAAATGTAAGACTAAATTTGTGAAAAACTGGTTTTTATCAGTAATAAATCTGCCCATAACAAAATACTTTTATTTTTCAAATACTTACTTTTTTATCATTGTAGTTAATGGGATCTTTAAATGATATTACATTTCTGAACATATAATTGGGACTATGTAGACAAAGCATACATTTAGCTATTTTGTAATTAGCTTTAATTGTTCATATTTTTAGGGGGCTGGGGATATAGCTCAGTGGAATAAGCGCCTGCCTAGCAAGCGCAGGGTCCTGAGTTCAATCCCCAGTACCGCCAAAAAAAAAAAAAAATTGTTCATATTTTTGTATTTGCTATACTAGTTTTTAGGTCAGGCGTCTTGGGCTTTGCAAAGAGATAATCATATTATTTTCAAGAACTATTTTTCATGTTGTAGATTTTTACTCCTTTTTCTTATAGACTGATTTAGTGAAGTCCTAAGAAAAGCAAAAGTACTGAGACAAATAGACCTGGGGTTAATTGGAGATGTATCACCTAAACTTAATCCTTCTGCAGTTTACTCTATCTCTGAGACTCAGTTCCCTCAAAGAGAAATAATGATACCTACTTTATAGGGATCCTATGAGGATTAAATAAAATATTGCCTGTGAAGGACCTGGCACACACAACAGCTATTACTGCCCGGCTGATCGCGTCGGCGGAACTCCCACAGTGCTACGTACGAATGGTAATCGTGGGCATCTATGCTTTAATGGTAATAGGTTCATTTCTAAGCGGAAATAGCAGATCCTGATGATGATGATGACGATGATGACAGTGACGATGACGAACATTAAGCGTTTTGTGTCCCATTCAGCATGTAGGTCATAAAGAAAATCAGAGGAGACTACACCAGCACCTTACAAACTTGCTTCTAATCACACTGCTTCTTATTCATTCATTCTACCATTCGATTAATCTGTTGAACAATCATCTGTTGAATATGCATGGAAGATCTTAACCTGTCTCAACTCTTCATAGTCCTTTAGGGTATGGTGTTCCTTATGTGGTGAAGAGAGACAAAGCGGAAAGATGAACAGACACTGGGAAAGAACTGCATCAAGAGTTCATACACAAACCGCCTGCAGGATCACATATGTGTATATGTTACGCTGCTGCCCGTTTTTACAACCCTCCGCTGCCCAATGTGCCTTCACTCTCCGGCTGCCCTGGAAGCAAAGAGTGGGTTTGAGGGTTTGCAGCGGGACATCCTTTCTCAAATGGATGTTGTATCTGTTGGATCATCAATGACCAGTGCTGGCAATGAAAAGATGTGGGTACTGATCTTGAGTCATTCCTGGCTGAGCAGAGCTGAAGCATATAGGAGTGTCATGGCCAAACCCATAAGGTTCTGAGGTCACGCAGAGAAATGCTGGTTCAGAGAGGCAAGGGGCCGGGGATCTTGTTGTGGGATGGCGAGCTTGGGGATGGGGAGGTGGTGGGAGTGAGCTCTGGGGTCTGAAGGAAGGGACGGACGAAGGCCTACGGGAGTTTTAAGAGGGCAAAATGGGGGATTAGTGGTGGCACCAGCTTTTGCAAAAGTACTGAGGCTGCTGGAGCAGATGACTTCACCTGCTAGTAAATAGTGTGTTCTTCTGCAGGGAAGCTGAACTTAAAACAGGTGGGCTTTGTGATTGAATTAAATGTGAAGGTGGCCGGCTACAAATTAGTGCTTATCTTGGATGGTTTAATGAGACCAGCGGAGAAGGAAAGCGAAACACAGTGGCTTGTTAATATTCACTCTCATGACTTTCACTGGGGCAAAACAAAAATGAAGCACGTAAATGGCCTTCACTGCGAGAAGATTGAAAAGCGAAGGAGGAAGATGATCACCTTCCGGGGAACCCAGGAGACTCCTTTTCCTTCACACCCTTGTCTCCGCGTCTCCGCCCACCTTTGTCCTCTCCTCTCCGAGGCTCACTCAGCAGCAGGTTTCTCCTATCACCGATGGAACGTTAGCTTTCGCGAAGCGGGGGTAGAGGGGATTATTCAGTTCTCCCTAAACTCCTATGCAAATGCGCTGCACAGGAAGGATGCATCCCCGCGGCCTCTGTGATGTGCTGAGGAGTCTGGAATTCGGGGTTTGATTCATTTTTCCCTCCGAGTCAGCTCCTACTCTTCTCTCTCTGCACCCCGTTTCCGTCCAGGTATTTGGCTTTGGCAGGCTATTAATGGGTGGAACCCACAGACACAAGGAAGCGATTTTACGGGCTTTCTTCTGGGCTCATGTACAATTTTTAAAAATTCCTTTTGATCCTCTAAGATCCCAGCAGCCAACTCTGGTTAACATCACCAAGAACGCAGCCGCGCCCAGGGCGGCCCTAGGAAGGAGACTCCTCACATGCCAAGCTGCAGGCAATTCTGTCTCCTCCGAGAATGGAGGCATCTTGAGATGATTCCTGCAAGTGGAAATGGAGAGCTGGATAATTAACGTATGAATTTGATTAATGCTTCCATCTGCGCGGAGCATTTTGTACCGAAGAAATACAGAATAAATCTCTTAAAAATTCTGTTGCCATCTTGCCCCTCGTAGAGTGACTAGTTTAATCCTCATTTTATATAAAAATTCCTGATCACTGGCCTAGTAAGTGTTTAAAGCGATCCCCTTCCAGTCAGCCAGAACTTTTAGCCTGCTCTGGAATTCCTGGAGGTGTCTGGGGTGGAAACACTGCTAGAGCACACTGAGGGACTATGGGGAAGAACGTCTACACTGCCATCCGGGTATCAGTCATTGCCTTGTTGAGCAGGGCCTAGAGCCGAACTCTTCTCTGTCCTGTGGTGAGGCCTGCTCAGCAGAGCACTTGATGGATTTGTGAGCGCTTACAGCTCAAAATGACCCGATGCAAATAATGAATGTGTTTCAGATCAGAAGATTGGATCTATTCCTTCTTTTTGATATGGAGTCTCTATGTTGCCCAGGCTGGCCTCAAATGCCTGTATTCAAGGAATTTTCCTGCTTCAGCCCCCCAACTACCTGGGACTACAAGAGCATATTACTGTGGTCAGACTGAATCTATTCCCTTTTTTTTGGATGAGATAATTGGAATAGTTTTATTAAGGAAGTAATACAACTCAGTATATCTTAACCAGTATTTTGCTTACCTAATTTATTGTATTTGAATAAAGCCTTTTAGCTGTGGATAGAAAGTCCATGCAATTGCAGATAAAATAAAAAAAATTATAGGTTGGGTCATGATATGAGAAAGAATTGTATCCTATCGAACATCCAAGCACCAGACACAGAACACAAAGGTTATATGAATCTGGGAGATTCTCTCTAATATTGAACCATAGGGTTTTATCCTGTAGGAATTTTTAAATTATGTCTTGTTTGAAGGCAGATTTGAGGCTCATTTTATTTGTGGATAATACAGTCGACATCAAGCAGGCTCAAACCGTAGCCCAGACAGCTGTGGCTGTCAACAGAGGAAGTTGGTCTTTTCTTCTTTTTCCTCTTCTTCCTCCCTCTTTCTTTCCCTTCTTTATCTTTACAACATGTAAAAGTTTGAGAACCCCACAGAGGGCTCCAGAGATTAAACTCGAGAAAGTAAAGTGGGTGAGGTAGTAGCATTCTATACATTCTTCAGATGAGGTCTCGATTTTCAGGGAGGTGCAAGATCACACACCTCTTAAGTAGTATTGATATAATGGAGAAAAACTCCCAAGCTGAAGGATATCTGGGACGCGTTCTCTAAAATCAAAGAATGAATTTTGGGAACAATGGAGATTAAGCGCAGAACATATTTATTGAGGGAAAGAAAGCTTCTGTCCAAGACAGCAACAGAATGGGAGCCTAAGTGGGGTGCCCAGGGAACCTGTCTTTTCCAGGGATTTTTATAGAGCAGAACCACTAGGTGAGGCAGGTCCAAGCTGGAAAACATGGGAACTCGCTAGGTGGGCATGAGGTGAGACAAAACTATGGTCAGCCAATAATAACTGTTCAGGTAAAATTGATTAAATTGGGATCAAATGGGGAAGCAAGTCACATAGCAAGCGGGCAGGAACACAGAGCAGGGGCTTCTCCTATAAGGGGTTGGGTCAAGGACTCTTCAAGGTGATGGCTATCTATTTAGAATATCAATCCCTGATGTTTACACCTAGGGAGGTATGTGGGTGCATTTGTTTAGTCTTTTGTCTTGAGGTCTGGCCCACAGCTAGTATGTTTCCATTTGCAAGGTATCTGCTTTTCCATATTAGCTCCTTTGAGGGCCTGGCCCTGTCTGATGGCCTACAATATTTCAATCACTCATCTGCCTGTAACACACTAGTAGCTGAGAACACATGTCTCAGCCTCCCCCTTCCCCATCTTTCCACAGTATGCTTCAATTCTTTGGATTTATTTTTTGAGAATGGTGATTGTCTGTTTTTCCTCAATGTAAATGTTGAGCGCAATGAAACGGTGGCTACAGGGATTGGCACATGATTAATGAATTTTTTAATTTTATTTTTTGCAGTGCTTGGGATCAAACCGAAGGCATCATGCATATTAGGCAAACACTCAACCACTGAGCTATACACCCAGCCCCTTAATATGTTCTTTTAATCAGGCAGCCAGGACTGGGACATAGCAACAGCCGCTACCATATTCCTCTGCTGAGGCCAACACATCAAAAAGACCACCAGAGCTAAAAATACAGGGGACAAAAATGTGTGCAGGCCACAGGATTGAGAACCAGCATTTTAGATGGGCTACCACATGTACTGAAAGGAATGATTCAGTGCTGGACACGAAAAGAAAATATCTAAGCAGGAAAGGACCACAAGAAACCACAGAGTCTGACCGTCCGCGTGGGTCGGGAGAACTCTGAGCAGAGAGGTCTGCTGAAGGTTGCGCAGGTGATTATCAGCAGGGATGACCCACAGTTATCTCCTCTGTCACACTGTCCTTCTGAGGATGAGCGATAACAATAGCAAAGGCTTTCCTTTGTACCCTCTTCATAGCATACAATGACTTTTATATTAAAAGACAGGAAGCAAATATTATCCTCATGTTACAGATGAGGCACCCGAGGCACTTAGCAACTAGGGGATTTGCCAAAGGGCACAGAGAGTGAGTGATAGAAAGGAGACCTGGATTATTTTTGCTTTCTGGTCTAGTATTCCTTCTAAAATAGAACTTGATCTCCTAGTTGTATGAAGCAAACTTCAGATGAGTGAGTCCCTGTGAAGCTATGTTCCAAGTTTTTAATTCTACAGGTAGAGATTACACTATTAAAAGGATCTTTATGGTCTTTGTTACAGAGCAGGTATTTTATTCTTAAAACAGATCCGAGAGCTGTAGGAAACTAGAATATCCTATTCATCATGGCCTTCTGCTCTGCAGCAGGTGATGTGTGACTGTCCCAGGGCCTCATCTCCAGAGACTACATGCAACACATGATCTCATAAATACAAAGGAACAGCATCCCTGCCTCCCCGCCAGTCGTCCTCTCACTGCCTACCTAAGTGGGGGTTAGCGGTTCTGGGAAGCCCAGTCTATGCATGAGGAAATCCCTGCACCACCCTCCAGCAGGTGGTGTGCTCACAGTGCCTCCTCACACAGAGACAGAGCCCAAAGGCATTTATCTTGGCGGACAGGGGCTGGTTTGGATCCCAGAACAATTACTTAGTAACTTGTGAATTTACTTAACCTCCTTAAACTGTGTCTTCATTTGTACAATGAGGATTTGAAGAGTCTGACTTACAAGTTGCTGAAGTGGAGAGGCCATGCATATATACTTCCTCTGAAATGTTTTCCTGCTTACACTTCTATACCAAATGTGTGGGCTTTTTCCTCCACCCAAGCTCCATTCCCTAGTTCTCTAGATATCAGCAGGGTGTCCTACAATTGACTGCAATTTTGACACTAAATACCCAGAATTACAGCAGCCCCCACAGGTTAAGGCCGAGTCCCAGAACACTGTCTCCAGCTCCAGGCACTGGCTGTGTCTCAGGTTTTTACACTTCTGACTGACTGGCTACAAAGAGGCAGTTTCCAGAACCCCTTCATGGTCCATAGTTGGCTAGAATGCCCCACAGAAAACAGGGAAGTGCTGCACTTAGCTTAGAAACAGACATATGGAAAAAATGGGTAGGACAAAGTGCGGGACAAGGTGTGGGCTGGGAGAGCTTGCACACCCTCCCAGCGTGTGTCTGGTCTCCGGGTCCAGCACCCTGTGAACTCTTCAAATCCTGTCACTTAAGTGTTGGTAGGCCTGATGGACTAAATGACTGGCCACTTGGGACCAAGTGAACCTCTACCCTGCCCCTCCCTCCCGGAGGTCATGGGGTAATACGGAAATGACCAACCCTCCAAGCACGGCAGGTTTTCCTAGTGGCCAGCCCCTAGTGCCCAGCAGCACACAAATGACCCTCTCATCAAAAGCCCAGTGTCCAAGGACTTTGAAGATATGTGCCGGGAATAAAGGCAAAGACCAACTATTTATTATCATCATACAGCCTGTGTTCATTAGCCTTTCACTGCCGTGGCAAAATATTGATCAAAAAACAACTTTAAAAAGGAGCAGTTTATTTCCACTCACGGTTTCAGAAATTTTAAGCCATGGTCAGCTGGTTCCATCGCAGTGACCTTGAGGAAAGGCAGAACTTATGGCAGAAGGGCATGCAGAGTGAAGCTACTTACTCATGGCACCTAGAAAGTGGGGAGAAGGGGAAAAGCCGAGAGGAAGGGGTAGAGTAGAAGATTTTCCCCTCAAAATGATGCCACCGGTGACCTACTTCTCCAAGTGGCCCTCCCTCCTCATGGCACATTCAGCTGTGAACTCATCCATGAACTGATCCACTAATGAGGTTAGCACCCTCACGGTCAAGTCACCTCTCTAGCTGCCTCGTAATACAGTAAGCTAGCAGTCTAGGTTTTCCCACTGCCTAATTTTGCATTTAGAAAAAGCTACGCGTCACAAGACAGCCTGAGTGGACATATGGGCTCTTTGGCTCATTTGACAGTGGTGACTA
Organism: Dinomys branickii; assembly: GCA_004027595.1. NCBI lineage: Eukaryota > Metazoa > Chordata > Mammalia > Rodentia > Dinomyidae > Dinomys > Dinomys branickii. Next base: position 48,626 of record PVLD010008211.1, on the reverse strand, counting down.
AGGCCAGTAGCCTTAGTGGGATGCAAGTTCTGCCTAGCAATCTTCTGAGTAAACTGCGTCTTACCTTTACCATTCTTCTCATAGTACATGTTGATTGCATGGAAACAGAGGCAGAATAGTGACCTATTATTCTCACTCAAAAATAATAACAAACACCCAAGCCTATCATGCTGCTTGTAAATTTTTTTGTTGTTGTTCTGTTCTCTTTCAATCTTTGAATCAAAAGTTTGCTTTATTTTTGTAAAGATGAATCCCATAGTTAGAGCAAATAAGTGACAAGTTTTGTTATGACTGAAGAAGCTTAATGTAGTAAACAGATTAATAACCGTCCCCCCAAATGTGTCTGTGTCCTTCCCCTGAGAAATGTGAATACTGTATGTTACATGGCAATGTAAACTTTGCAAATGTGATTGAATTAAGGAGGTACTGTGGTGGATTAACTAATGGGCAACTTGAAATACACAGATGAACCGAATCAGTGTGGCTCTGGGCATGGAAGGCCCACTTGAGTATTGTTACAACAGTGTAAAAGGAGAACTGGAGGGGAAGATGGCGTGCTGTTGATTTGAAGTCTGTGTCCCGTCCCCCCCCACCCCCCACCCCATGAGGGCTGGCAGTCTTGGTTGCAGCCTCCGCTGTCTTGTGTTTATTGACTGGGACAATTTGAATTTTGAGAGGAATTCCAGTGTTAGTGACTGGGTTTTGTTGGAAAGAGGCACGAGTCTTCTCAAAGGACCAACCCCCACCTCACACGGTACCCTCACTTCTCTATATTTAAGGAAATCATTCACATATATGACAAGTTCTTGCTTTGAACTTAAAAATAAACATTATGAGAGGAAAAAAATATATGGTCCAATCTTATTTGAAATGCCCCAATACGATTAGTATTAGACTGAAATATTTCTGTCTTATCTCTATAAGCCAGCTGCTAGCAGCATTTTGAAGGATCAGGCTGGTTGTTGTGGTGAGATTTTTTTAAGCAAAACATAAGCCCCAAATGATCTGTGTATAGGCTCTCCAAGAAGTCCCTTTTGTCAAAAACTCAATCTTTCTAATTTTTATTCTCTCTCCATTTGGCCTGATCCCAATCACGTAAGTCAGTGTGGGAATAAAATTGGTTCCAGTCTCAATCTAGCCATTTCTCTCTCTCTTCTGTCTGTGTTTCTGCCTTTCCCCCCCTAAATTTGCCTGGCTACATCTAAGTGCTTTCCAATTGAGGAAACAAATAATTTGGGTCATACAGGCCACTATCGCTTTTTATGAGCCAAAAAGTGCTATTTGGCATTTTGAAAACTGATTTATTAATACACATGGGGTCTTGCATGTCAACAACTGCAAATTATGGATAACAGATTTGCATCTTCTGTAATTTCATGGCCTCTTTCAATGGAACTTAATGAGCTAAAAAAAAAAAGATTAAACAGTAGTGTTTTTTTCTAAAGCTCTTTTTGAATAGCTGCCTGCTCCTATCAAAAAAACAGAAAGAGGGAAAGAAAACCAAAAAATATGTTTCTTAATACACTTTTAAGTTTAACTTTGAAGCACTGAACGACTCTGAATACAGACATTTCTATGTGTATGATGTGTGAGTCAATTATCAAAAGAATAAGAAATGGTGAACGGGTTTGAATCAGTCTCCAGGTAAACTATATTCAAGCAAGCAAATTGAGAATTCAGTCAAACAAGGAGCTAACATTAAACTATTTCTGAATACACTATTCTGGAAGCACGCTTGAGGGACACTAAAAGTAAAAAGTGTTGTGCATTTATCTTTAGTGAATGAGTCCTGTGTTTGGGGGTGAGACATGATGTTAAGGACTGACTATTGACACTAAAAACTTCCTTAGTAGTTAATTTCCAAGAGAAGTGAAAAGGTACCAAAGATCATGACTTGGTGGATAAATATCGGCAATACAACCTATATTTATGCTACAGAACCATGGGAGTCTGGGAGGATTTCAGTAAGAGATGGAGTTTTCTGTATTTTAAATATGATTTGAATTCCAGTGCTAGGAAAAGCAAGAACATCGCCCAAGACAGTTGTGGAGATGAGGGCTTGGAGAAGGAGTTCTAAATTTAATCAGGGTCTTTGTGACATCCTTCAACATCCAATGACAGAGCTTTTTTGCTAGGTTGGAGAATTCACATGGAGCAGTGGTTCAAAAGGAGTATCAAATATACTAAGTCAGTACAAATGAAGGTCAAGACATCTGCACAGAAAACTAGACATAATTACTGACAATCAACACCATGTTTCTGGATTGAGAGTCAATGTTGTTGTGATATCTGTCTTGTTTTCTTGAAATAAACCTATATGTGTAATGCAATGTAAAATGCAAAATCTCTGCACATTTTTTTGGTGAAAAATGGTAAGATGATTCTAAAATTTATATGGAAATAGCAAAAGCTAAGAATAGCCACACTTGACAAATAATATAGAATTAAACTTTAGAATGCATTATAAAGGTATAGCAAATATGATTGTGGGTTACTAATAAAAGGACAAACTGATGAATAAAAGAGAGAGTTCAGGAACAGACTTACACAGAAACCTGGTTTATGACAGTTTGGTACTGGTGACAGTGTGGAATATGTACTCCTTTTGGGATCCAGAAGGACCATATTTTGCAAAACCAACTGCAATCTTTACAGCACAGATTGGACCAAGCATGTACATAATATCACTGTTCATCACATCCCATCATAGTCATTGTCTGTTGCTATACCACACTCTGGGTAATTTACAAAAGATAGAGGTTAGTGTGGCTCACGGTTCTGGAGGATGGAGGTCCAAGAACAAGAGGCCCAAACGGAGTGAGATTTTCCTGCTGTCTCATAACATGGCAGAGGGGACCATATGGTGAGATAGAGCAAGCACACAATTTCAGTTTCGCCCCCTCTCCCGCCTCCTCCCGTCCCTCTTTCTTCTCCTTTTCTTTCTCATTCTTTTTGTTTTTTTAAAATAGGATCTCACCTTATAGTTCAGGCTGACCTTGAATTCACCACATAGCCCAGGCTGATCTTGAACTCACAACAGTCCTCCTGCCTCAGTTTCTAAGTGCTGGGACTACAGGTGTGCACCACCAGAAAGCACTCCGGTCATGAAGCCTTATCTTTATGATTTCATCAGGCCTTAATTACATCCTAATGGTCTACTTCCAAATACCTTGAACACGAATTTCATTTAGATTTCCTGTCCTCTTAATACTACCACAATATCAACCAAACTTCCACACATGAGTTTTTTGCAGAAGGGAGATACATGCAAAACATAGCAGCCCTTTATTTTGAAAACAACCTAAATACCTACCCACAATTGAAGGGGTAACAAATTATATTTCATTCATACATGAAAGACTATAGGGCAGGTGTCAGTACACTTTTCTGTAAGAGGTCAGAGAGAAAATATTAGGGTTTGTGGAAAGTACAGTATCTATCAACATAACCCACCTGTGCTGCTGTAGCAGAAACACAGCCTAGGACAATACATAAATCAGTGAGGATGGCCGTGTCTCCAGATCTTTATTTACAGGCACTGAAATTTGAGTTGCATATAATTATCAGATCACAAAATCTTCTTCTGATAGTTTTGAGCCATTAAAAATAGGAAAAAGCTCTTCTTAGCTTGCATTCTGTACAAAGCCAGTTTAAGGAAAAGAAGAAGGATTGATCATTGCTACACATCCCATAACGTGGACAAATATCACAGAGATAATGGTGAGTGGAAGGAAAATAAGAATAAAACAAGCACATAATGTACGGTGCCACTTATATAAAGTTCAAAAATAAGCAAAATCAATTGGCAATGATAAAAATCAAAATAGTAATGACTTCTGCAGAGGGAATAATCATGTAGGCCTCAGGTGGAGGCTTGTGTTCTATTTTGTGGTCTGGGTAGTAGCAAACCAGGTGTGTTCAATTTATAAAAGTTCATCAAGCTATCTTGTAAATTGCTATACAGATGACCCCCAATTCATGATTTTTGATTTTACTATAGGTTTATTGGAATATTAAATGCATTTTCAACTTATGATATTTCAATTTGTGTTGTCTATCCGGACATAATTCTGTTATAAATGAGGAGCATCTACATTTCAACAGAATAATGTTTTTGTTTGTTTATTTAAAAGGATCTAGAGCCAGCTTAACAGAGAGGATCATGTGACATTGAAGAGCCTGGATTCTATAGACAGACCACTGGGTCTATATCCTAAGCTCTGGCATTAGCCATCTGACCTTCGGCAAGTTGCTTCACCTATGTGTTCTCTTGTTTTCTTTAACTGCAAAATAGGGGACAGCAGTGGTACTTACGGCATAGTATTGGTATGGGAATTATGAGCTGCTCTCCACAAAGTCACACGGAACAATGGTAGCATACTCCAAGTGCTCAATAAACATTAGCTACTTTGACTGCAGTCAGTAACTTCTTTGCCTTGGGTCTTACACAGCAGCCAGTTATGGTGTTTATAAATTCTTAATTCTGCCATATATTATGTTTACTTTTAGGTTAAATCTTAGGCCAGCAGCACAAAGAAGTCTTTCTAAACCACATGTTGCACAGTCCAGCTCACCTGGAATCTGATTCTGAAGACGAGTTTGGCAGTAAAGGCTAAAGTCATAAATAATACAAATATGCTTCTCTAGAAAGTACACGTGGCCTGTGGAGAGTTGCAGTGTTAGTAGGTGCTAGTTTGAAGCTCTGTTATCTGCAATGCAAACCAATATGTATTTCCATTTTGAGCTAATCATTTTTATAAAACGTAGAAAGGGCTTATTGGGATAGGTGCATGGGCAGTACTCCTGCTCACCTATTGCTTAGATCCAGGTCCTGCATCTATCTGGAGTGCTCAGAGCGGGATCTCTTGACCCTCAGGAACTTTATAAGGTAAAACCCAACTCACCCATTTCAATCTTTTCCTAGAAAAAGGCCAAAAATAAATACAGAAATAAACATACAAGCCCCACACATTATATTCTAGAAATGATCTTTTGCCATACAGGGGAGACAAATGTCTAATGACTTAAAAAGATGAAGCAAGAAGCTTTTTTACCTGACAATACATATTCATTCATCTGTTCAATCATTCAACAAAATTTTTTCTGAATGTGTAAAGCTGTATTTGCTGCGTGAAAGGCCAGAGAGGTTCGACAATAAATGAATTACTACTTTAACTTTATCCTTTGTTTAAAGTGGTGGTCCTTTAAAATGTTGGCTATGGAATGTCCCAATCCCTTCCTCTTCCTTTTCTTTTGTATTTTTCATACATATCACAGAACCCACTTTGGGAAATACTGAATCAATAGACATTTTCACGGCTGAACACCGTGGTTCCCCTTTTTCCCTCCATAAATAACTCTGCAGTGGTTGTTCCCACACCTACAGCTCTGTGCAGATGTTGGGTCGCCTACTTAGGATGAGGTTCTGGGATTGAAACTGTCCAGCTGAAGGCTCTGCTTTTTATGTGCACAAAAGACCATGCATCACTTTTACAAATCTTAGGTAATCATAGACTCATAAAATATCAGAGAGGGAAGGGATCTTGGAGAACATCAACTCAAGCTCACATGTCACGATATGCAACGCAGACTAAAGTTAGTGGAACGTTAATGTGGGTCTCACAGTTTCCTCCATATGGACTCCCAGGACAGCTATCCCTCAGAAGAAAGATATAGTACAGGGAAGTCAGGGAGGCATCACTAGCTTTAGCAGTTGCATCTTCTGGTTCAGACTGCTTCCTCCCTACTCTCCTCCTGGGCTTTCTGTTTTAAACCAATTTGTCATATTTATAAGCCAAAAGCTCTTTACTCTGAATAAAATGTCAGGACAACCAGAATCCAAGTCAGCACCCATTGTTCCTATTAAAGGCCAGCCTAGAGCCTGGAAAGTTTGCACAAGACACAGGCTTTGTGTGAGTGCTTGTGCTTGTCCGCGTGTACACTGTCATGTAGTAAGCACTGCCTTGGGAAGACGAGGACAAGATGCATATGTGTGATACTGATTTCTGTGCAGTGCAGCCACGATCCTGTGGCTTATATGGTTTTAAGAGAGGCCTAGGCTGGGAATTGTGTGAATTATTGTCTAGTCTTGCCTGTTGTTTCCAGTAGAATTTTCTGCCATGTGGTGAGTGCATGTTTTTGAAAGATTCTTGGTAGGCAGTAACAAACAGCTCAGGTTGCTAATTTGAGCAGCCTCCTAGGGAGTAGAGCAGAACAGAAATCCACTAACCTCACAGAAGACTCAGAGACCAGGGCACTGGTCAGCCCAGCCTCCAGACAGGGACAAAGGTGCCTTTCCCAGCATCTCCTTGGGTGTTCCTCTCGGTTATGTATTTGATTTGAACAGAATCCAGATTTCCTCAAAATGAAAAAGAGGATAGAATTCCCAAATGGCCTCTAACTTTAATTAGGGGTAAAATAACATCTTTTCTCTATCATACAGACATACTACACCACATCAGAACAAAGGCCCTCAAAGTTCTGGTCTTACTTTTGACTCAGAAAATTTCTTGCTGTTCATAGAAAACCTTCCCACATCCTACCACACCCATCTTGTCCTTCTGCCTGCTTGGGAAATCTATCTTACCACTGAGGCATTATTAATGGGATGGGAAGTGCTTTGGCAAATAAATCCTTCTCATTTGACCAGCCAGAGGTGCTCAACAGGACCTACTCAGCCTCAAGTCACCCTGGACCATGTGACTTAGGGGATTCCACTGAGTCTGTAGGTTGGAGGTCACTCCAGGAAGGACACTAGTGATACACTTTTATTCAGGATGTGAGATCTGTCTTTGGCCCACCATAGGGCTAGATAAAGCCCTAAAGTGAGCTCTCAGGGCAGGAATGGGGTATGCATTTATTTCCTTGGTGTCTATAACAGTACTGGAAGTACATTGTGTGTACTATGAGTGAATGAGCTTTTTATGGGGGCCTGGCTTTCTTCAAGGTACACAGGCACTCTTGCTTTATTCCTGTGGATACAGCCACATGTATTTACTTTAACTTCTAGCTATGTCAAACAATGGCAGGTTCTACCTCCAATTTCTAACCTATTCAAAGTTAGAAAAATCCCTTTTCACTGTCACTGATTTACCTGCCTACTGAGTACAGCGAGGGTCTAAGTGTTCACTGAAAATGACAGTTCAGTGGAATACAGTGGCACATGTTGTCATCTCAGCCATTAGGTAGACTGAGGCAGGATTGCAAATTCTAGCCAGCCTGGGCAACTTCGTGATACTCTGTCTCAAAAATAAAATACAAATAACAACAACAAGAGCAACAACAGCAATAGCAGAAACAAACAGGTCAGGGGAAGTAGCACGTCGCTCCTTTGGTTCAGTCCTCGGTATGACCTTCCTCACTCCGAATGAGTTCACGCAGAGAGGTAGTTCAGGTTCACGTAGAACAAGGCCCTTCTGCAAACAGAGATAGGAAGAAGATGAAAAGCCCGAGGCCACGTGCCTGGGTAAATGTTGGGGCAGGCTCCCAGAAGCACAGGGGAGCTAGGTGTGGGTGTGCAGTGTGGTTATTGCGTGTGAGTGCTTGGAGGGGTTCTTGGCACTCCATGCACTCTGCCCAGGACCTTGTCCATATGGAGGAAGGAGCATCTCTCTAGCACAAGGATAGTGGTCACTTACCAAGACTAACATTACCTAGGAAGGGGAATGTGTCTTTTCTTCACAAAGTGTTCCTATTGGGTAATGTGACCTATAACCTCAGTTCCATACCAATATTTTAAATATCCTGAATGAGTGCAGTGTAAGTGTGTGTGCGTTTGTGTGCACACGCATGCTTTCACTATGGCTCTGAGTGCTGAAGTGAGTGGTAAAAACAGGGTAAATGTATCTATCCCCAAATGCCCTCTTTTCTCCTCCCAGTGGCTAAGTAGAGAGACAAGCTTTGGGCTCTTTATTTTCTGGCCTAGTGTGGCAGATAAGTAATCTTTGCTTGTCCAGTAAAGCCCTCCCCTCCACACCTCTTCCTGCCTGACACTGCACAGGAAGGAGTACTGACGTGGCTCCCCAGGCTGAGGTCAGGTGACATGAGTGGGAAGGTTAGAGAAGGTCTGAGGGACTCCCTCTCCCCATGCAGATTAGGCATATCATGTCCCATGATTTCTGGATCTTCCTTTTCCAGCTTGTAGGAAGCCTTTCTATTGCTCCTTAAAAATTGACTACTAAAGCTCTGGTGCTTCTAAGTACTAGGTTTAAACCATAACCTGAAAGCCAAGGAGCCCTTCCACTGCTAGTTTCCATAATTCTCTAATCCTCAGCTTACCACCCCTAAATTGACTTGCCTATTGACATCAGTCCCAAACAGGAAGATGGTTCTGGAAAAACCCACGTCTGGTTGACAGAGTTCCTGGGCTCCTCTGCAGCCAGCATCCCAGGCACTGTGCCAACAGGATGCTTAGCATCTTCCTGATGCCGTTCTTCTCTTATTTTATAAGCTGTAAATCATCAAAGACTCAGCACTCATTCCTTTTAGAAATCATGACTCACCCTTGGTGCCTCATCCAGAACCCTTCTTCCTCCTTAACTCTTCCCTAATTTATGGACTTTTATGTAAAGAGAGCTACAAACAAACTGACATTTCTGAATGATGTTACATTCCTTAAATCAAACTCCAGGCTCACAGTGGGATCTCAGGAGCGAAGGATGATTCTTCCCTTGCAGAGGCTTGAAGATAGATTTGGGGGAGATTACGCTTGTAATATGGAATCAAGTCTGATCCTCATTTTACCCCCTGGGCCTCCCCACATGATTTAAAAGCAACATCAGATTCTTCTTGGGTTTGAACAAAAGTCTCTTAATGTAATCATTAATGTAATCTTTTCACTGTGAAACTGAAGGCTTGGTGATGTGGACAGGAAGAGTGGTAAGACCTAAAATCCAAGTAGACATTACCCCAGGACACGTGTGTGTGTGTGTGTGTGTGTGTGTGTGTGTGTGTGTTTGTAGCAGTATATTTGAACATATTTTTATTTCATTTTAATGCCCAGTGGAGGGGAATAAATAGTCAAGAGTGCTGAAAGGAAACACTTTAGAACCAAGATGTCAAAGAAGACTAATTTGAGGGAAATACCAAAATATAAAATATTTTATGTGCCTTATAAATTAAAGAAAGGGCAAATCATGTTTAATAAGAATAATACAAACATGTGTGATTTAGTTTTATGTTGAGTTATACAAAGAAGAGGAGTAAGTCCAGTGCTACAGTTTGGATCTACATGGTCACCCACACAGGTGCCTGTGTTAAAGGGTTGGTCTCCAGTCCATGGTGCAACTAGAAGGTGGCAGAAACATTTAAAATGTGGGAACCAGTGGGAGCTCTTAGATCACTGAAGATGTGCCCTTGAAGGAGACTGTGGGGCCCTGGTCTCTTCCTTGTCTCCCCACAGTGGTGCATGACCACTACATGGGCCCAGAAGCAACGGGGCCAATTAACATGCACTGAAACCTCTAAAACTTTCTATGACCGCAATGACCCTTTTCACTGTATCAATTGATTATCTCGGGCTAAGGCATTTTCTATAGTTATGCAGGATGAAGAGGGTGTATTTTTTTTTTTATTTTAAGGACAAAAGAATGGAGACATACAAACCAGAATAACACATAAAACAGGAAATACAAAATTATATAGAATATAGTAGGGAATTAGCACTGGATGCTGTATTATATAATGTTATCTTCACATTAGTTAACACATAAACATTAAAAGAAATACCAAATTACAGAGAAGATAGTAGGGAATTAGCACTGGATGCTGTATTACATAAAGTTATCTTCGGATCTGTTAATACAAAAACAATAAAGGAAATACAAAATTATAGAGGACGTAGTAGGGAATTGGCTCTGGATGCTGTATTACATAATGTTATCCTCACGTTTGTTACTCAATTATACAGATGATGACTCGTTTGATTAATCAATTTTCTCCACTCTCATCTCTGTTGTTCTACCACCCAATCAGTCATCTTCCCTGTGATAATAACTGTACTTTTGGGTTTATTTATCCTCTTGGACTCTCACCTTGGGAAGAGACATGGCTGCTTCAAATTATGCTATAACAAATATGGGTGTATACAAATTGCTATGGCAGGAGATGGAAAAGCACCTATGCTCAAAGACAGTAGATAGGCAGGGAACCTGGTTCACTATAGTCAAGCCCCCACTGACAAGCCCTCAAGGCAATCGGGGGTCCAGTCAAGTCAGTGAGGTTATCCAGCGAACCACTAGGCTTCACCCTGATACATGGCATCCAGAGGTCCAGTCGAGTCCTCAGGGTCTCCCAAACTGACCAAAGAGGGTGTATTTGGTACTTCCTTGTTGCTGGGACCCACAAATCAAGGAGGAGTGATTTACTTTGGTTCACAGTGTTAGTGGGTTCGGTGTATTGTTGGCCAGATCCAGGGCAGACATGGAGATGAGGCTTGCTCAGCTCGTGGCAGCCAGGAGGAAGAGATGGACAAGAGTACATTCTTCCAGGTTACCTCAACAGGCCACACCCCAACCACAAGATTTTTAGGGGACAGTTCAGATCTACCCCCAAAGGGTTAGATCTAACCCACCATTGTAGAATGATGTGGGGTAGTAGAGGTGGTAGAGGGACAGGAAAGGGTGCAGAGAAAAAGAGGAAAAGAGAATGAGACAGAAAATAAATATAACGTGGTCAGAGAACACCCAAAGACCTATCTAATCTTTTATTAAGAATCATTCCCTAATCTTTTATTCAGAATCTACCAGAGCTCTGCAGTGCCCTAGAACCTTCCCTCAAATCTACCATGATTGGAAGAAGGACCTTAAACATGGATGGGCAAAAGTTGAAAACAGACTGTTCCTGGATGTGCCTGGTCAGAAGGTGCTGCATGATGGGTGAGGATTTCACCCCAACATAACCTGTTTGGCAGAAGGTGCCCTGGGGCATTTAAGGGGATGTGGGATCTGTGGCCAGCGTCCCTACTAGGGTTAAGTCTCGTAGGTGTGTCTCTCAACAAACATCATTTCCCTTTGGTGGGGTGAACTTTTAAGTCACTGCTGAGTGGCTGGAAATTTAGGGATAACTAAGCTGAAGATTGTCAAGTAAGTTTTACCAGAATCCCTTGGAGAGTTTGTTAAAAATGCAGTCAGTATAGCGGCTGGTGCCCCAGCTCCCAATTTGTTAAGTCTGGGAATGATCCAGGAACATGTAATTTTAATAGGTGCCCTTCAGGTAATTCTGATGCAAGAAATCCTGGACTGAAAGTGAAGGAACTTTGCTCATTAGGTACTTCAAACCCCATAAGAGCCCAGGAAAAGTCAAAAGTGGTGTTGGGTGCTGTTATGAGTTCATCAATTTCAGTGACAAATTTCAAGATTTATTTCTTTTGTGTGACGTCTCTATTGATGACCGTCTCATATACTTTGAACACTGTGGTACACAACCAAACACCTCTGTCCGAACATCTTTGGTGGTAGCTCCTTTATATCCTAAACTTTTCTTCCTTTATATCCTATCTGTGTGTGTGTGTGTGGGGGGGGGTTACCCACTTTCTGGGGTCCTCAGGACTGTGCTAGAGCTTTCCAGAAGCAGCAGAGAACTAACTGTAAGGGCAGTCTGACAAACAGTAATGAATAGGATTCGGTGGACAAATTCCCCAATTCCTTTCCTCTTGATGCAATGCTATGTGTGCTGTGTCTATAGAAAGTTCCCAGAAGGACTAAGTCCCAGCTCCCCACACAGTCACGTGTTCCATCATGAAAACATTATTGGTTTTTCTCCTGCTCACCCTTCCCAAGCAGTGAGAATCACTTCCTAAACAACTTATATCCAAATTACTGTCTCAAGATGTACTTATGGGGAAACCCACACTAACATACTTGCCCTTTTTATTTTTTTAAATGCTCCTTGAATAGGGTTGTAAGGGAGGAAAGTTGTCTTTTCCTCACCAAGGACTAGGTTCTTGGCTGAGGTCCCTTAACAAGACAATAGCATGTAAGTTTAACGTAAGTTTTATCTGACATGGGACCCCTCACAAGGAAGTGAAAACCCAAAGAAAGAACTGAATTTGTGTATGTTTTATGCTAAGTTTAAGAAGAGTAGACAGGTGCAGAGAAATATAATTGGACAAAGTGGATATGTAAGAAACTTGAGGAAATAGCAAAGCTTGTGTGTAGGGCTTCAAGTTTGTGTCGCTGGCTATTCAGATTTAAGGATGGTCCTTTCCTTTGGGTATATGGATGGCTCCTCTGTAATTAACATTTTGTGACCTGCTTCTGCAAAAGGCCAGAAAATCCTCCTGAGGTTTTATAACCTGGTTCACTGGAGAAGGGCTGGAGACAGTGAGGGGAACCTTCCCGCTGCTGTGATTTCCTAAAATGTCACTGTGCTACATATTGGAGTTAGCCCGGCCTGACTTCATCTCAGTCAGGATCTCTGCCAGCAAATAAGTTAAGGAATAGCAGAAATTTGCTCTTACATGGGTCAGAAAAAGCAGGGAAAAAGAAAAAAGTTTCCTAACAATCCCACAAACCCCTCACTGTCCATATATATTTTTCCTCATCTTATAATAAAGACATTCATTCACTCATCCAGAATTGCACAAGTGAGAGAAGCAGGGTTTCTTTATTAAAACTATTATATCTCATTAAAGTACAATCAAAGTTCAGTTATTATTTGAGTTTAACACTGCCTTGGGCAATGTCCTGAGTTCCCTTGGCCTGAGGGTGACTCTTCTCTTGTCAGAAGCTTAAACTCCTCCTGCTTTGTAGGCTGCTGGCTCAGAGCTCCATGGTTTCTATGTGGCATCCGTGCACGCACCGCCTTCCTTTGTGTTTGAACTCGGCTTTGCCACTGACAGCGTGTTTCCATCCATGTGATCTTGCTTGAGCTGAGCAAGGACCTGTAAAGTAGTTGGGACATGTTGCATTCTAAGCAAATGGAAGGCTAGAGAAAGTAAATGACTCACCAAAGTCACAACGCAGGGCAGTGTCCGGGACTCTCATTCACCAGAAATTCACTAGTCAGGTCAACTCAGTTGAACAATACTCTCTCCAGTATGGAAGGCTCTATCCCACACTGCCTTCCAAATGCTTTTTTTTTTTTTTTTGTCTTTGGTTAAGTGGTTGACACCTTTTATTAAGCAAACTCATCCAAGAAGTCTGAGGTTTTTACAACACTGTGTACAAATTGGACAGAAGTAAACTACCTCTGCCCTCTGCCCCTGTTGCCAGCAGCAGAATTCCAGAAATAGTGAGTGGAGAAAGGGAGTGGGGCCTGGAGCCATCTGGCTCTCCCACTAGGCTAAAGCCCATCTTCAGCCCTCCTCCCCTATCCAGGGGCCTGCTGACGCCTCCATTCCTCTAGGCTTCTGGTTTTGTGCAAGCCCTGCTCTCTGGCCACTCAGAAGAAATGCCCCTTCCTGGAAATTCACTCTTACCACCTTTCTCCCGCCCCACACAGGTTTCCATCAAGCAGCTTTTATGGCCAGTGCTGCAGCTGGGAGCCATAAGGCATGAATGAATGGGTGTCCGTATTCTGGGGCTGAGTTTTGTCCGGAATGTACTAAACACTTCATAAATTAAGTCTTTGGATATCAAGCTACCTCTGCTATCAGATTAGTCATCACCAGCCATTCCCTGCATAAAACTCAGGGGATGGATACACTGGATGGTGCCAGGGGTTTTCTTTTTTCTTAATAGAAAATGCATGCAGAGGAAGAAGTCACCATTCTGCACTGCACAGTACAGATGCATGTGACAGACATTCCTCCTGGTTTCTCAGCGCTGCTGCCCTGCTCTCCTCGCCAGCGTACTCCTTGTGTGGAATGGCTTCTGTGCGCGTGTGAGAGGCTAGCAAACCACTGCAGGCTGAGGGTTTTCCTCAGGCTCTGTCTGTGCTTGGCTCCACTGCCCATGTTGTGTATGTTTAGAGGAATTCAGTCCTTATCAAGTCTTATGGCAGAGGCACGAATTCATCCCCCGCTGGATGTGTCAGCAAGCTGGAGGTATTGGGTTACCTATCCAAGTTCCCTTAGCTCGGTTGTGATGGAGCTGGGTTTTATGCAGCCTGCCACCCCTCTCACCCCCTCACTGCAGTGCCTCTGATCCAGCTCTGCTAGGCTTATCGTCAAACCGCTCTGCTGGCACAATGGGGCAGGAGATACTGGGGAGGTGTTAACCTCAGTCCTAAAAACCAACTCATTCATTTATTAATACAGGATCCACTAAGCTGGAGGTTCTCAATTTCTTTTAAGAGCATTTTCTTTTAATATATTAAAGTATCCTTTCATATATCGAGTATGAGCTGAGTACTCCCAGTTCAAAACACCAAAGTCTGAAATATTCCAAAATCCAAAACTTTTAAGTGTTAGGATAATGCTTGACAATTTTAGAATTTTGGAACATTTTGAAATTTTGTGCTACAGATGCTCATCTAATAAAGTCTATGCAAATATTCAAAATTCTGTGACATTTCTAGCTCTAAACATTTCAAGTAAGGGCTATTCAACCTGTAGTTACATATTTCAAATATAAGTGTGTCTGTATGTGCACATATATCCCAATGGGGAAAGTAACCCAAAGCAAAGCTTAATGGAACCAGAGTGGGCAGCTTGCCAGCAGAGCCCACCTCTCACGGTGACTTCTGAGGCCACTTTGAAATCTACGGACATCTGCAGACTGACATTTTTCTCACGTGTATTTAGGAGATGCTGATGCGTAACAGGAAGGAAGACAAGGAAGGTTGGCGGCGGTAGCAGCGGTTGGCTGTCTGTTTTCTGGATTCAGTGAGCTCTGATTACAAATTTGCATGAATCTCGGTGCATAACGGTTAGCTAAGCACAATAAAGATGAAAATAAAATGTACAGCCCCTTGGACAGCAGGGCATTTCTCTATCTTGTGTGAGTTACTTGAGACCTGGAGCAGTAAGAGGAAAACAAATGTTGATCACCCAAAGGTACTGTGTTCCTCTGAAGAGATTTACTACAACATGCACATTTACAGATGTGCTCAGCTTATTGACAGCTGTTCTTAACAAGTAACAGCACTGAACCCCCAGGATTCTTTTGCCACAGCTAAACTAGCTTAGACAGAAGAGGAGACGTGTGGACTTTAACGAGTGGAAGCAGCATTGACGTGACCCGGGGACGGCGAAGACAGCTCTAAGGTTTGTAGTTCTTTCTTTCTGCAGACGGACAATGTGAATCTACACACTGAGTTAGCTATTTACCATTAGCTCCAATGGCTTATACTCCCAGTATCAAGATTCCAAAGCCAATAATTACTGTCTTGCGAGCTTCAAAAGAGAGGTCTTGGTCAGTGCCCAGTTGGTTTGGACTGAGTCATATCCCCAGAGCCAGTGGCTGTCTGCTGACCAGCCTAGACCACACACTTGCCCCTGAAAGAGTGGACGCCATGATTTCCATCTTGCTGGGAGCACCACTGGCGGGGATGAGATTGTTTCCCAAAGGAAAGGAAGACACATCATACAAATGATTCATAAATACTCCATGGATTGGGTGACCAGGAGCCTGAGTGCTCACATGTACTGATTTATCTGTTCATCCGTAAAACCTCTATAGATATCTACCAGATTCAGGGCTATCTTCTGGGTGCTCTGACTCCCAGCGTCCGTGCTTTGTATCTATTTTAGTTCACTAGGGTGCTGTAACAAAGTACCACAAACTGGATGGCTATCATGACAGAAACCTGTCTCTCATTTCTGGGAGCCCAAAGTTTTCTTATTTCTTTTCTTTTGTTTTTTAGTACTGGGAATCAAACTCAGGATCTTGTGCTTGCCAGGCAGGTGCTGTGTCACTGAGCTACATCCTCAGCAAACGTCAGAAGTTTCAATCCCTGTTTCTTTGTTAAGAAACAACAACTGAAGCTTCTGGAGTTTTGTTTTTGTCTATGTTGTTGGTACTTTGCTATTGTTCTTTTTTAAAAATTCACTTTATAAATAAAAAAAGAAACAATAATGTAGCAACTTGTTCTAAACATCATGTTTTCTCTAATTATTGATTTCTTCAACAATGATATGCTGTAGGATATCACAGCCAGCTTGTACATGGTAATTGTGTATAGATCTTTTTTTTTTTTTGGATTGATTAGAACACTTTATTCCTTCATCAAGACAAGTAATACATAGTTGTTCTTACATTTTTCTGATAGTTGCTGAGTTCAACATTTCAATGGATTGTGTTGCTGAGGATTTCCCTTTTTTATTTGGATATTATTCAATAAGATTTATATTTCTTGTGATAAATATCTTTGAATTAAGATATTTGCCGGATTTTATCTTACTCTTTTTGGTAGATGGAGTCAGTGATGAAAATGAATGCACTCAGACACTTCATGTTTTAGTATTGAAGTCCCAAAGTCAAGGGCTTCCAAAGTTTACAAAACTTTGATATGTTTGCAGGTAGTTATATAAGTTGATATCACTGAATTATAGATCTTTTAAGCTACAATTTCAAGGAAGTCATCTTGGCATCTTTTGGTCAGGTGGAAGCACTGATATGGAATCAGCCAATGCTGCAAACCACGGTTTTCTACCATCCCATTATCACTCCCAGAACTTGATGTTAGGCAGACCTTTATTACTCAGTATCAATTTCTATCTTATCCAGGATACCTTGGCTGTAAGAAACAGATGCCTATTTACATCAGTTAACATGCCAGGCTACTTCACTAGAATGCAGCGGATCTCAGCAATGACACTCACCCTGGCCTGAGTAGCCCATGCCACTTTTTTGCATGAAGACTTTTTTATGTCATTGCACATGACATGCTTGTTCTTATCTTTCATATCTCAGCTCCAATAGCACCTTCTCAGAATGGTCTTTCCACACTACTCTGTCTGAAGCATGCCTCTTATTTTGTTCTTCACTGATTCCCCATATTGTTTTATCTGTAAGACTTGCCGATTCTTTTGCATTTTAACTTGATGCTTTTACCCATCTTCCTGCTCAGAATTGCAAAAGATCGGAATACGCCTCCTTCTCAAAGCTGCCTTTGACATAAGAGTTATTTTCACCTGAGGGCAACTGAGAATAAAGAGATACAGGATGAATTCTTTTCCTTGCCCTTTTATGCCTAAAAGCAAGACATAAATGTCTCCCTGTGCAGAGATTCTCCTGTTCCAGAGAAGAGTGACTCTTACTATCAAAGACAGAGACTGCATCAGATGTGTTTGCATGAACAGACTTTACTAAAATAGCCTTTATCTTCCATTAGGCTTCACATAGATTTCCTAGCTACTTCTCTGTAATGTCTTATCCCTTGAAGCTCAAACCCTCATTCCTTTGTTAAAAGAGGATACAAACCCCTGAACCTAACTTCTACTTCAAATTTCTTTTCCGCTAAGTCTTTTGAACATAAATGTTGCTATTATTTGTGTCCCTGTTCTCCTGTCAACCTATTGTTTTGTTAATTTAACTCTCTGGTCCCTGGAAATTGAACCTAAGAGGGTAGAGGGAAGAGTAAAACCAAACCAGCCTCTATCACATGCCGACACATGAAAAACTTTGCAAAATTAGAGCTGTGCATTATTAGTGAAACCCACTGAAAAGATACAATTTTGGGGGTGAAGGAGAAGCAAATAATTGGTGAACCTGGTAAGGAGAAATAACTTTTATTCCCCAATGAATAAAATGATTACTCTTTTATCCAGTCTTTCTTGAGTGCTTTACTCACAGATTTCATACCTTCTCTGCTCCCTTGATTGGGGTCCATTTTATAATGGAAGATGAAGAGCCAGTGGAGAGGATGCAGGGACTAAGACTAAGTGGCAGAGGCTTCATATCAAAAGTTGCTTCAACACCACAGGCCCTGTGGGAGCTCTCTGGGAGAGCGGCCGGCTTACTGGGAGAGCCTTTCCAGGGCATCTGCTCAAGTCCCTCGGCACATGCATTTCTCTTGCTTTTGTGTTCACTTAACACTTTGTACTTTAGACACATAAGCAAGTAAATACCATTAAAATGTCACAGTTTTTCTGGGACAAAGAAGTACTGACATTCTAGCAGGGACTGTTTTGACTATGGCTGATATTTCCATTACAGTAACAGGCATACAGCTGTCCAGTGCTTGATTTGGCTTAAGAACATGGCATTAGATGAGGTTATGCTACCTGAGGTTTGTCAAATAAATTAGCAGATGGCCACTATCCACTGTCTCTCTATTGTGTGTTTGTGTGTGTGTGTGCTATTAAATCCAGGCATTCATACATGCTAGGCAAGTACCCTATCATCAAATTCTACTCTCAGCTCTTTCTGAGTTCTTAAGAAGAAAAGCTGTATGCTAATAGTATATAAAACTAAAATCTTATTTAACACTATATTTTTGTAACAAAAGCACAGTTTCAGCCAGCTACAAATAGCCAGTTGATGAGACCATGTTCAAGTCAGACAGGTGTCAATCAGAGCCAGTTGGAGGATTCCTCTACATGGCTTCTGGGCTGACCGCATGACAGCTGGCTGTTCACACTGCTGGGTGAAGATCTGGGAAGCTCTTCTGGTTCTGAGTGCTGCCTGGGTCATGGGTCATCCCATGCTCAGACAAACCCATTTAAATGTAATTTGTCTAAACTTTCTTCACAGACTTTCTTCCAAATGTAACAACACTGGTTGAAAGGTAATGTCAGAGGCTTCCACACTAGTGGAATCCTAATGATTTGAGAACAGAGTGTCTTATGAACTTTGCTTTCTATTCCCTGAGCAAACAGTGGAGAAATGGGGGTGTTATCTTTCAGTTCCAGGGAGTGAGACATACTTGGATGCAAAGAGTGTGCAGAGAACAGAGCTGTACAGAGTTCATCTAGGATATTCAAGGGTAACAGAGGACACGCTGGCCTCAGGGTGCGTTTTGCTGGACACCCTTGGAGAGGAGCACATGCTCATCTCATCGTCACAGCTCCTGCTGGAGTACTTACACTGCAGCTACCTCTACAAGCATTCAGCTCCTTCAGGTCAAGCAGGCTAAGGAAGCCAAAACCTGGGCCATCTGATGCTGAGCCAGTCTTTGTTTCATGTGGTAGAGATATAATGTGTCTCAAGTGGCTGAATGCAGTTGTATGGGTGAAGGAAATTATTGGCAGCAGTTTTGGTCAGGGATCGAACTAGCCCGTGAGGCATTTCATCCAAATGATGATTGAATATTCCTGTTCCTGCCCCTTTTACTTTCAGATCTATGTGGGTCTGGTGGTCGGATGCTGAGGCTGTCTGTGGGACAAAACAGGCACACATTTCAGGAACAAAGATCAGGGCAACACTGACATGGTAAAGACCCTTTTCAAAGAGTTTTGGTTTCAGAGATGTGAGTGCAATTTACTGGGGCCACATGAAAGTTGCTGTGAATCTGCAGAAGAAGTTTGAACCTTGCAGAAAGAAGTGAGTAAACTTAGGTGCAGACAAAATCTGTGGGGGTGAGAAGAAGGGAAAGAGTCGCCTCTTGGATTTTTTTTCTGGTACCTTCCCAGAATGTGACATGCCAACCAATGAAGGCAGAAGAGATTATTTTGCTATGAGCAGCTATGCATTAATTTCAGAATGCATTAGGGAAAGAAGCATAACTTACATTTAAAGTGTGTGGCTCCACTGATGCTTTTAACACCAGGTTAAAGCAGGCAAAGCCTTGACAATCCAATTTATGCAGAACATATGAATTCCAGGCTTAGTGTGAGGGCATGTTCAATATTTTAAGCCTTCTGTAATGTAACTTTCTGTTGCAATATTTCTGGAAGTATTGCTAGACTGAATAATCTTTGCTCTAGTTCCCTTGCAGACTTCTTTCAAGCCTCTCTATTTGGACTGGTAAGCTCTGTGGAGGGAAAAGTAGAGACTTTTCAGCGATTGTCCCAGAGTAACCACACAGCACTGGGCACTTGAGCAAGGGTGGACTATCCCTAGTGCGCCTGGACATCATGCCCCTGAGAGCCCAGGGAAACCTGGGTCTGTGCTTACGTTGGCTGCCATATTGAGCATTCTGGAAGCTCAAAGAGGAGTCGAACACTGCTTCCTTTCAGGATTCCCCCACCCTGGGTGCTAGAAACTGAACGCAGGGCCTCTCATATGCTAAGCACATGCTCTACCTCTCAGCTACATCTCCTGCACCAAAATTTCTCATCCAAGTATTATTCTAGTATGAGTTTTACAGTTAATTTTAAACTTGAATTTTTTGTATCCACTGTATTATTTAGGGCTACTTCTGATTTTAGCTCAGTGATTCTACTTTTCAAATTACAGTCACAGTATAAAGCTTTCTTTAAAATTAGATATTTATCTTTTGTTTGCAGTGCTAGTGATTCAGGGCCACATAGATGCTAGGCAAGATTTGTACCACTGAGCCACACCACAGCTCCTAAGAAATACATTGATGTATTATTATTATTTAAAAGGTAATATGTTTTAAGAAAAATATTGAGCAACAATAGCAGAGTGTGCAGGGAGGAATGTGCTGCCTGGTGAGCTGTGGGTGTAGCAAGTCTGCAAGGTGGCGCAAAGGGCTGGGATGAACAAATCCTGGCTTGCTGAGTTCACTTTACCTTTTCATCTCCCTGCATTTCCAGGAATTCTACATCTTCCTCAAGGCTATGAGTGAATGCCCCTCCATCTCAGACCCCAGAGAAAGTGTTTCCTTCTTCAACCATCTGTCTGATTTGCCCTGTGACTCTCTCAGCTTGGTCCTCCATGGTGGTCTTACTGGAGGTCTTATTTCTATGTTCCTGGTCTCATTTCCCCAGGACATGGAGCATCTGTGCAGGAAGGGCAGCCTCTGGTTTGGGTGTGGGCTGTCTCCCAAATGGCCGTGGGTTGGAGCTTGATCTCCAGGGAGGCTAGCTCCTCTGGCCCATTCTCTCTGTCTGAGTCACTTTCTCCTTCCAGTTCATCTCAGATTCTAGGACCAGTGAGCTTGGCAGGCTTATACCCTAAGGTAGGACTGTGGCTACCCTCTCCCTGCCGCAGGGAGAAGCAATCATCTGATGGGAACCAAAGTGCTCCTTCTAGCAATAACAAAAGCCCCTGGAAGCCAACTTAGGATATTGATCAACAAGCCCACAGTTTGACCCAGACTGCTTCACTGCACCTCCTTCTACCGCACCTTAATACTTCCCTAAGTGACCCTGAAGCCCTTGTTAGTGCCCCAGGATAGAACTCAGCATGCTTGTAGCTCTGTGTTCCCAGTGTGTCCACACTGAAAATAAAATTCCTTTCCTGTGCTCACTCTCACTTGTCTTTTGGTAGGTCAACAGGGCTGAGTGCCAAGGTCTGGTATGTTGAGGTCCCCAGAGTGAAGCCCTGGACCTTGGGGGACCTTTAAGACATAGGTCACAGTAGAAGTTAATTAGGTCATGGGATCTCTACCCTCATGGATGGAGTAATGTTTTCCAGGAGGAGTAGGCTGGGCCAAGCCTTAGGGGCCTAGATCAGCTTCTGTGAGAATGAACTGTTACAAGTGAAGCTGGCACTTTCCCCAAATTCCTCTTTATTGCTCATCACTCTTTGCTTTTGTGATGACAACTGCCACAAGGACCTTACCAGAGCTGACAGATGCCTATCCTATGCTCAGGAAACCCCAGAGCTATGACCTAAATAAACCTCTTCACTTTACAAAGTATCCAGACTCTGGTATTTTGTTATGGCAATACAAAACAAAGACAACTGGGATCCTACATATCACAGCCAGCACCAGGTGGGGAGACAGAAACACCTCTCTTCACCTGTTACTTGGTTTATGGCTGAAGTCCCTATTACAAAACACATATTACCAAGAAAAATGCATATGAAATGATTTTACATAAAGTTTACATGACATGGAAGCCCTCAGAAATGAAGATCTCCAGAAAAACAGGAGAGAAAACCTGTGTTCTCTCTGCACTTGGGTTATTGAAGCAATGAATAGTTGTACAGGAGCATGATTTGAGTGTACAGTAACTGGGGGAACATTCCAGCAAGGCTTACTTATTCAGATTGTCTTCTGTGAACCTCAACCTCTAGGGATGAGGTGTCCCTTTCCTGCGGGAGTAAGGAGGGCACCTCTCAAGTGAGAATCTTATGAGGTGCTTTAGCTAGAAGGGTGGGGAAGGTGGCCCCTCTCTTCCTGCTTCAGCTGTTTCCTCGGATGCCATGGTGCCTATTTTTGGTTGGCATAGCTGGAACCCCCACCTTCATCTTCCCCAGCCTCAGCTCACAGTGTCTGGCTTTGCTTAATGACAAAAGCAAATTCCTCTAGATTGTTACCTTTTAGTTTTCAATAAAGGAGGTAGAGAAGAAAAGAAGTTTTGAAGGGTTCAGCTTGAGAAAAACAGAACTGATTTTCAGAGGGCATGGCCTTGTCGGAGGGGGCAGGAACTCACCAGGGGACAAACACAGGGTGCATTGAGAGCAGCCTAGTTATGTGTCAAAGCTTAGGAGGTGTCTGAGTTGCTTGGAGCACTGAGCTGGCCATTGTGAACCCAGAGGTAGGCGACACACGTCCCTGGGGTAGAACAAAATGTGCCCTTTCTCTGGGCTAAAATGCCCAAACTCGACTTCTAAAAGGATCTTACTTTATTGTTATTTTCTTTAACAGAAGACTTTGAGGTGTGAACCCACCATTGCTATTCCTCCCTTGAGCTGGACTGCTGGATTACCCAGAGGCGGCCTCTGCCCTGCAATGAATGGGCATATTATGCCTACAGTTAAAAGTTGTGGGTCTTAATTAAAAACGTGATCGTGGGTCTTTATGGAGACATTGTTTAGGTTTTCTTTAGCTGTTAACACATAATAAATCATTTTAAAAGGACCTTTTCCCCCCTATCGCTTAATAGTGAGTGCATTTTTAAAAAGCGATGGGAAAATAAAACTGGGATTAAATTTAGTGTTTGACAAGGTGCTAAGGGGCTCACCACCTCGGCTGGGATAAGACAAGCGGACTTTGCTTGATCAGCTACTGACATTCTTGTCTCACTGCCTCTAGCTGGGTTTGGTGGATTCAAGCCGTGGGGTGACTTTGGTGTCAAAAGTTTAACTTGCAAGTAACAGGAAAACCTGCAGACAGCCTGCCTTCACCCACCTTCCTTTTATTATCTTGCAATTGCAAAGCAGGAGAGTCTGCTGAGAAGAAAAGCCCGCTGCTGTTAGGAACTCTCCGCTAAGGCCATAAATGCGCGTAATCTGTAAAGACCAACAATCCGACCTGGATCATTTTCTGTCTTCCCGGTACGGGTTCCTTGGGAGTGGGGTAAATGTCTGGAGACCTCAGTGTCCAGATCTCTAATGGGTTCTGAGCCTCCGGAGGTGGATCCAGTGTCTGACTGGTTCTGACGAACGTCTCCTGATATAGCCAGCGGGTTGAACTCCTGGAGGTGGGGCAGCGTGTAGAGACGACGCTGGAGGCGAAGACCGGGTGCAGCTCCTCCACTGTGCACCAGGCCCTTTCAGAAAACCAGAGGACGACTTCTCTCTGCAAAGGAGGAAAACACTTCGTGGGGAATTACGGGATGACAAGTGTGAGAGGTTTTGCACATCGATAGTCACCAAACAAATAGATATATTATCAACTCTGTCTTACAATCATTTTCAAAAACCATTTCTCCGCGAAATTTCTAGCTGGCTTTAAGCTCCGTCATTCGCTCCCTTGCTCCTTGGTGACCTTTCCCAAGCGTCGCGCCAAGCCTCCATGTTGCAGTTCCCTCAGGACGCCAGTAGAGGGCGGCAGCCCCTCTGCTGCGCAAACCTTGGCACCAAAGTGGCTCCTGGGCCTGCTTCGCTCTCCCTGTCCTGGCTGCGACCTCCATTCCGGAGTGCCATGGGGACCACACACGGCGGGCAGTGGTTTTTCATCGTGTTTACTGAGGGGAAAGGGAATTTAAAAGGGAATTCTCCAGAAATTACAAAATACCAGACTTCTCATTCCTGGTTACAGTCCATTCCAAAGTTTATCCCGGACGGAACCTGTGTCCGTGGGGCTCAGATTCTCACTTCCGGCAGCAGTGCTCCCCTGACCCGTGCAGCCTGGTGTCTGTCTGCCCTGCAGTCATCCGCAGTGCTCTTCTGACTCTGCTCCTCAGCCTTCACCTCAGCCTTCTGTTCGGTATCTGAGGCAGGTTCCCCACTGTCTCAGAGGAGAGGGGTGTCTACTATCTCTCGCGTTTTGATGAAGAGAACAGCTTTCACCCAGCCTGTGACAGATTTCTGAAAAAAAGCCTGACGTCAGCATCTGGCTCAGAACATTAACGTCAGTACATCCCTTTCCAGTTTACACTTGATCTTAGCCGCAAGGCGGAGAAGAGATCCCTTCGCAGTTTATGAAGGGGTGAGATCCATCATCCACACCTTCCGACCCCAAGAGGGCTCCATCCTCCTAAGCTGACCCTGCCGCCTTTCACCTTGGATAACAGGACCTCACAGCAGCAGGTCTTCTCGGTGGTCCTTGATTGACTGCCCAGTGAACTGGGCCTGAAGTCCAGTGAGTGGCTCTGAGCGTAGGGCGGTGGGCTCGCTCCTCCCGAGGCAGCCTGGTGCCTCCTAAAAGGGCCCTTTATCTTCTTATTCTAGTGGCCCTCGTGCTTCTCCCTGGAAACACCTCACCGTTTTTCTGAACAACAGTCCTGATATTATTTGGAGACAAATAATGACGTCTGAGGTCAGTTCTTTTGTTTTCTAGGTCACAAAATCCCCACTTCCAGGCTGAGGCAGGAAAATCACCAAGTACAAGCACAGGCTGAGTAACTTAGTAACTTAATGAGACCCTGTCTTAAAGAAAAGAAAAGGGTTGGGGACACAGCTCAGGGTGAAAGCTTTGGCTTGCTCCCCAGTACTGCAAAGCAAAGCAAAGCAAAGCAAAGCAAAACAAAACAAAGCAAACAAAAAGCTCTTTTACTTCAACAGATCCTGCTGGGCATAGCTTCATATTGGCTGTTGATCTCTGAGTGGAAATAACAATAACTGGCTTCTGTTCAGGGCTGACTTTGTACCAATAGTAAGTACTTGGTAAGGACTGATTATAATTACCGCACAACTACACTCCTAGTGTAATACTCCTTAGTGCAATCCTTCAATAAACTCTTTCTGTAGAGAAGTATGAAATGTATGCCATACGCAATGAAAAATGGTAATCTGTTGCTTTTCCCAGTTCACTAATCCCGTTCCTAAGGGGACGCATGAACACATTTTTGTGCATCTTTTCACGTCTTCTGTTGTATGTTTCAAAAATGACTGCCCTGAATGGTTGACCATAATTATTCCTTTGTTAGCAGATGTGTGTATGTGTGTGTGCGTGTGTATGCACACACATCATGGTTCAGATAAGTGATGCCCAAAAGCTTATGTGTTGAAGGCGTGGGAAACCTATAACACTACTATAACAACCTATAACACTACTGGGAAACAACAGAATCTTTATGAGGTGGGGCCTGGGTAGTAGTTGGGTCACTGGGGGGACAGGCATTGGAAGGGGGCAGCATGATCCCAGCCCTTCCCTCTTCCCACGAGGTGAGCAGTTTTTCTGTGACACAGTTCCACCATGATGTACTGCTTGTCCAGAGGGCCCAAAACCTGAAATATGATGTGTTCAGACGCGGGGCTTTTGGAAGATGTTATTCATGGAGATGCTGCATGCATCAGTGAATTAACTGAAGATTTCATGGCTGAGGATGCTTTGAGGAAGTAGAGCTTGGTTGGAGAAGGTGGGTCAACTGGGGGGTGACGGGGAGGGTGTATTCTTGTCCTCAGATCCTCCTGCTTCGTGGACATCATGAGTAGAAGAGCCTTCCCCCAACTAGGTTCTTGTGACAGGCCGTTTCTGCCTTGGAGCCAGCTGACCAGAGACTGAATGCCTGAAACCATGAGCCCAGAGGGACCTGTCCTCATTTAGGTTGTAGAGGTGAGGTGTTCTTCCCTGTGACCAGAAAGACAAAGGAAGACGGAGGCAGCTGACCCGCAGTGGGGGTGGCTGTACCTGGGGATGTGGGAGATGCACACATGACAGGGTGGCTGCGGGCAGTTTTCTGTGACTCAGCCATACCGCCTAGCTTTTACACTGTCTACAGCTACTCTCCTGTCAGGACAGCATAGCTGCAAAACTGTGACAGAACCGGCCTGTTGCAAAAAGCCCAAACCGCTTCCCCCCTGTTCTGCTACCCCTGCTGCTGACGGGCCATCCAGCCTCTCCATACATATCTTCATTTGCACATGATATCCTCAAAGACACTCTCTCTATGGTGCAATTTGTAAGAACAATGATCTGGAAGCAACACAATTGTCTTTCAATAAAGGAATGGAAAAATACAGAGCATCGTGCTCTAGAACATGACAAAGGAGGAAAACGGGTGAACTCGGGTTGAGTATGTCAGCATAATCGCAAACCTTCCAAATAGAATGCTGAGGAAGTAAAAGAAGTCTTGTGCTTCCTATAATACATTTGTTAAACTTCAATAAAGCCCAAAGACACTGTATCATTTCCCCTTATACATTTCTACATGTACATATAATGTGTGTATGCACACGTACATACAGCGGGAAAAATGTGTCACAGGCATGTTTGTGTACAGTTTTACCATTATGCAAACATCACAGTGTGGATTTACCCAAAACTAGATCTTGTTTACTTAGCAGGACCTTTTGATGCACTCAGGAGACACAGTAAACATGAGATGGAAGAGGCTGTGACTGGCATCCCACAGCACAGTTCTGCAGTAAATCTGTTACTTATAAGTAGAAGGAATACACTGTAAAATAACCATGAGGAGCATAGTTGTGTGAGTACCAGGAAATAACACAGCCGTTTACTTCTATTATCAAGTGTCCTGTAGACTGTACTGCCAAGTAATCACATGTGCTCTACCTTAATATGATTGGCAGCACAGTGGATTTGTTTGCACTGGAGTCACCACAAACACTGGAGCAGTATACTGTGGGGTGACCCTAAGATAGCTGTGAATCGGGAGGTGATAGGAAATTTTCAACCCCACTGCATTGTAATCTTTAATGGTGCTATGTGGTGCATATGTGTGTGTGTGTGTGTGTGTGTGTGTGTGTGTGTGTGTATCTGTGTAATCTCTTCTGGAAAGAGTAAGGGGTAGCATCTGAAATAAGAACAAAAGATTCTCAATTTGTAGTGTTTTATACCTACAATTAAAAAATTCAGGCTAAAGTGGTTAAAAATTAACATTTATTAATTCTTGATAGTGAATACACAGATATGCCACTTTAGTTTTTTCTTCTTGAACTTTAAAAATAACTTATAAAACTACTAGGGGATTAACAACTTGTGTGAAATGTAAAATAAACAATGTGAAAGAAATTGGCAAATAACTTTTTTTTTTCAAAAGGAAGAGAAATACAAATCAATGATCTAGGCACAGTCTCATAATTTTCTTACTGGGTTCAACTTCAGCTCAGCAGCAGAGCACAGTAGGGAGAGGTCACCCTCTGTGTCATCTGTGCTGAAGGCTCCTGCTCTGTGGCCTCCACTCCCGTTTCTGTAGCAGCAGCCCTGCTGATTTACTGCTGCTTCCTTCTGGCAAGGATGGCTCTGAAGTGTGGCGGTAAAGAACTCTGGCTGCTGGGTTTTCTGTGCCTAGATCTAAGAGACTGATTCTGCCACTGGCTTAGACTGATCAATGGGCTCCTACGTAAGAAATGTCAGTGGACATCCTCATCCTCCCCACGCTCTGTGAGGATCCTGCTGCTCCAGAGCCCCATGGGGGAAACTGGGTATTTTCATGTCTCTTAGATATCAGAGGGGCCCATGGCATGCTCTAAAATTGGTGGAGGGACCGCAGTCATCTGAGTTTATTTTTGTAAGAAATGTCTCTGAAGGTTAGTTGGCTCTGTGCATTTCTAGAATTATTTTTCCCCTGTTAGGTATGTATTCCCTGTTAGTATGTATGTAAGGAAAATGAATACTATTTTGCATGAGAAATACTAAATTTTTGTTTAAAAAATTGAGGTTTAAGGAATCTCACCTCCTGAAAAGTGGAAACGCAAGTATAGTGAAATGGATATTTTACATCACCTTTGATGGAATTGCTGGTTTAGCAAAATGGAAAGGAGGTTTGGGAGGACATACGTCATCTCATAAATGCTGAGGGGCACCTCTAAGGCACATCGACCACAGTTTGTCCCCAGGTCTTCAGATTTGAAAAGCTTTAGGGAAAAAAGAGCTAATATTCTGAACTTAAAATCATTATAAAGGACAATAGCTCACCAAAGAAGAAATGCCCTAAAAAATTAAATTCAGACAATATAATTATAAATGATTTTCTGGTAAAAAAGAAAAAGGAAAAATCTTTAAAAATCAATGTGGCTAGACTTTCTGATTAATTCCCATTTCAAACTAATGTGTGAAAGAGATGTAAGGACAGTCAGGAATCACAGGACACGGAAAAAAGCCTCAGTGGGGGGTGGGGTGGGAAAGGGCTGAGGCTTGCAGAAAACTCCAGGATGAAGGAGTTTCCAAAAGTGCATCTAGAATAAGAACGAAAAGGAGTGGGACAGATGGTGTAATAATTAGATATAACACAGGAAAATAAAAAGCAGAATGACCCAACGATGCAAAAACTTTATCTTTTATTCTATTTTTTGCATTTCTCAATCTCCAAAGTTGAAAGATATGGTACAAAATTCTAAGAGTGGGAATTGGAGCTCTATGAGATACTAGTTATACATCTAATGTGAATATTTTTATTTTGTAATTGTGTTTTTCATCAGAACCATTTATTTTCATGCTAGAAAATGAACTGACATGCTTTCTTTTTCCATTATCTAAAAGTTTAATTAACCACAGAGTTCATATATTAAATATTACTTGAACCTTTTAAAGTACACATTTAGAAAAATAATCAATCTAAGAATCTTTTGTATATGTGTTTTTAACAGCCCTATTCACTATTTTTCCATGATTACTCGGTTTTTAAGCTTTCCTCTGTATTCTGCGTCAGTTTTCATAATTTATGTCTTCCTAGAATACTTCTCACTTATTAAAATAAAAGTTTAATACATAGCAAATGTCTAGAGTTTTAAAGATTATCTATATGAATGAATGGATATAAATCCTTTCAGCAACATACAAATTGTCTGTATAAATGGCCCTTTTCTCAGACTCTAACTTGTTCATTTGTATTTTCTCTTTCAATTCATTTTGTTTTGCTTCATTTTTGTTTTTTTTCAGTTTATTGGTACTTGTTTTTATTCTTATGGTTTCTTTTTTAGCGGATTATATATGTATATATTTTGGAGCTTCCTGAATTTCAGAGTGCTTATTTCTTTTATTTTCATTATTTCTTTTAATAATAAAAATATTTAGGAGAACTTATTCTTTGTTTAGCTTTATGTACATGTCATAAGTACTAATTTTATGGTCATTTTCTAAAGAGTCTTTATTATATTTAAACTGTTTTTAGATTTGCAGAAAATTTTCTAAAATAATAGTTTCCTAGCTTTCACTAACATATTATGACTGTTAATCTTAATTGTCAAATTGATTCGATTGAGAAATGCCTAAGGAAGCATACAGTTGTGGGTATGTCTTTGAAGGTGTTTCCAGAGATGACTGGCATGTGGGACAGGAGACTAAGGGGAGATATGCCTTGAATGTGGGCAGCACTTCCCAATAGGCTGAGCGGACCAATGGAATATAAAAGGAGGAAGGAGAAAGCCCACCAGCGCATCTCTCCACTTCCTGTCTGCCATCGGATGAGCTGCTTGCTCACGTGCTCCACACCATGATGTTCTGCCTCATCAAGGCCCAAAAGAAACAAATCCAAGTTACCATGGACTGAAATCTCTGAAACTGTGAGCCTAAATAAACCTTCCCAACTTTAAATTGCTCATGTCAAGTATTTTCTTACAGAAATGAAAAGCTAATACAGGCAGGTGACAACTTCTATAATCATGATAAGCAAACATTTATATTCTAAATAAACTGCACAATGTATTCAGATTTCACATTTTCCCATTGTTTTCTAAGCAAGGGTCATACATTGCATTTAGTGGGACAGTCCGCTTGACCTCTTCCAATCTGGATTGTCCCTCAGTCTTTTGTCTCTTTGGACTTTAACATTTTTTTTATTTTTAAAAATAAAAGAGCAAAAACATATTAACAGACAGCCATTTGCAAAGTAGCACAAGAATAGTACAAGCAATACTGAATTATACCAAGAAAGAGAACTATAGACCAATCTCTGTAATGAACATAGATGCAAAGATACTCAATACAATTCTAGCAAATAGAATGCAGCAAATCATAAAGAAAATCATACAGCATGACCAGGAATGCAGGGATGGTTCAATATACTCAAATCAATCAATGTAAGACTTTAACAGTCTTGAAAAGTACATTCAATTATTTTGTAGGATGTCTCTCAGTTTAGGTTTGTCAGGTATTTTGTCATGATTAGATTGAAGTAACAAATTTTTATCAGTAATACCAAAGAGGTCATGCAACCTTTCAGAGAGCATCATATCAGAGGATAGTTGATGTTGGATTATTACTATTGATATTAGCTTTGACCACTTGGGCAACCTGAAGAGCATAACACCAATTTTATCATAAAGGTACATTAGTGTGGGTTTATAATATCCACATTTATTCTTTACAGTATTTCTACTGATGAGTTATTAATTTTTAATTTTATGGAGCTTATTATATTAAACAGGGAATACTTAACAGGAAAAGAAACCACAAAATAAAGCATTGAGTTTTTAATATTTATTGAGTGTTTATAAAAAAGTAACAAAATTTTCAACAATAACTATTTTTTGGTGTACAAAGTCTAAAAAATAACAAGAGAAGTAAATAACTACATGTACATACACTACAATGAAAATATCACTAGAACTCTAAAAAGAAAATAATATCTACTTCAATTATCATACCAAAGGCAGTCTTCACATATGATAACAGCAAGTTCCATACACATGTATTGCTTACCCTGACAGTACATGTGTTTTGCTACCCTGGCCTTTTTGTAGGACATACTTTATATCTTGCTGGTCTTGATTTGTCAGAAGGATCATAACATATTTTACAATGTGCAGTTAACAGAAACATAAAAGATCAATAAAATAAAATGTTAAATCCTTAATATGCATTGTGCATTTAGAATAGACAACATTTTCACATCAGCTATGTTCTTGCTTACAAAACCTAAAAGACAACTTCAGAAATAGATTCTATATGAAGTATAATGAAAATACCAGTAGAACTCTACAACAAAGATAATCTTTTCTTCAATTGTCACAGCCACGGCAGTCCTCACACATGATGACCGTGTGCTTCATGCGCACGTCTTGCTTGTACTGATAGCACGTGTGCTTAGCTTTCCTTTCCTGTGTGCTGGGACACTCTTGTCACCTCTGTTATCTTCCTATTCTGTCAGAAGCTTTTTACTATATTATATAATGTGCACTTAGCAGGAAAATAAGATATGAATAAAATACAATGCTATATATGTATTGATTGCTTAAATATATATCAACATTTTCACATCAACTATTTACTTGCTTCTAAGACATAAAAGACAACATCAGAAAAAAATCCTATGTGAGCTATAAACAAAATACAAACAAAAGTCTACCACAGAAATAATCTTTGCTTCAAGTGTCACATCCAAGTCAATTTTCACACGTGAAAACTGCGTGTTCCATACCCAAGTATTGCCTACACTGAGAGCATGAATGGGTTGTTTCCCTGTCCTTTCCTGTAGGGCACAGTTTACACCTTTTTGGCTTTCCTGTTGTCATAGTAGGTCTTTGTGGTGCTGCACCTGTGTGTTTGCCTGTCAGCTCATCAGTGTGTGCAACAATTTTTTGAGTAGTTACCTGAACAGAAACATTTTGTTTTTCCTCTGCTGTAAATAATTTCTTATGAGTTCCAGTTCCACTCTTCTAAGAAAATTTCTTTGTGATATTTTGCACTTGTTATTTTCCTTGTAAACTATCAAACTATTTGTGCTATACATGTTTAGGATTGAGTAAAACAAAACCATTGGCCAATGCTTTGTGTTTTGAGTGATATCATAATTGGTGCAGAATTCATCAACCACATCTCCTCTGCCTTTGGTTTTGTTGTAGAAAGTTTCCATCTCAGCCTTCCATTTTGTCAAGTTTCTCTATCAATATTTCCATCATGATGCATTGTTGACTTCAGCAGTAATGTTTTATTTTTTCTTTGCCATATATGAGGCAAACGTTATAGCTTTCTGAAATCAAAAGATTGTACTGTACTATTCTGTTTTGAACTTGCAACATTTCGTTTGGAATTTCTGCTTTGTTCCTGCATACATTTCCTATGTTGGTCAACATGTGCTCTGTTAGCAAATGTAATATCAATTGGAAACTGGTAAACCAATTGTTTCATGTCACATTCTGATTAATTTGGGAGATGGGAGAAACAAGTCCGTTCACACCATTATTTGGTTTATTGCTATATGAATAAGGATAGAGTGGCTGAGTTCCTGGATAAATTTCTAAATTGAAAGTGTAATGCATCTTCATCTATGCAGCGACATAAATTTTTATGCCATAATTTGAGGATTTTTGGAGGATATACTGCCTGAAGCTACAGTGAATATGAAATGCTGCAAGATGGTCATGAATATTCCTGTATTCAAATGTTGTGTAAACTTCTTTGACAGTTACCCACAAATTTCTCAAACCATAAATGAATAGCAGCCAGATTATCAGTTGTTTTTCTTTCTTGGTGAATGTTTGGTCATCAGATCTCAGGAAATTTTGAAGGAAACCAAACCTTCTCAGTGTCATCATTATTCTACAGACTTCAAGCCCATACCCATCACTTTTCTGTAAGTCTTTTATGCTCTTGACATTACCACCGGAAAGCCATGGTGAGTATACCGTACCTATGAATGCTTTCAGCTCAGCTAGAGAGGTGTCAATTAAATACATTTTTTGAGTATGGTGATTGATGCACACAGATCATTTTATTTGTATTTCAGCATTTGTCTATTTCACATCTTGCAGCATTTCCTGTTTCAAATGATTTCCATCATAGAATGGCAGTGCTGGCATCCTATCCAGTAGGTTTCTCCCCTGCCACTATCTTCACTGTATTTTTGGATCTAGTTCTCAAATTGGATCATTCTATTTGGTTGAGTGACCATTCTGTACCATTTTGACTAGTCAAATATGCACTTACATTTCTGTTTTCTTCATCATCTTAATCAAGGAGTTCTGAGTTCCTTGTATGTGTATCAGCAGATTCTTGCTCCATTTCACTGTCATAGGAACTTCAGTTCACGTGGCTAACATAAAAGTTGTTATCTTCTTCATCATTCATGCATGAGTAATCTGATAATTCACTTTTGACCTCCTCAAAAGCTTAAAAATCTGGCTTTTTATGTGCTATTGTACCTATTTAGTCTACTTCTACCAGAAAAATCAAAAGAAAACAAAAAAAATCTTAAATTCACAGAAATTTAGCAATGAGTATTTTTATGGGTAAAACTCCACTGATGCTGCTTTGAATCTTCTGCACACACCTTGCCATTCATCTGCCAAGTGGGTGAATGCACAGACGGGTTTTTGCTTTCCTCAGGTGCAGTTACTGTGAGTCACACCCACATTCTATTTATGGTAAAATACATGTTTACAGAACAGAAGAATGGTGTGGGTGTATTTTACCCCCTGTGACGCTCCAGTACACATATAAAACCTGTTAGAGCATCTTGTAGGTAAAAAAAGTTTTGACACTTTTGTACACATCCACACACCTTGCTGTTTGTCACTCAAGGGGGTAAACACAAAGGTTACTTCCTGTATCCCCAAGGCACAGCTACTGAGACACACTGCTGGATACTATTATGCTAAAGTACAAATTTAAAGTAGAAAAGTATTGGATGGGTTGTAAACAGTGTTATGTTCTGCATTAAGGTCTACTGGTTCTCTCCAAAATAGAGTTATTATCTTTTCCCTTGTCACATATTAGAGAAATACATTTAAACTATTCAAATATTCTATTCCTTCTCAAAATTTTTTTTCTTTCTCAAATTTTTGTCAATTTTTTTTTTTTTTGAGACAGGGTCACACTATGTAGTAAAGACTGGCCTTAAAGTCACTAATGTATGTAACCCAGACTGTGCTCAAACTCACAGTGATATTCATACCTCAGCCTCCTGAATGCTGGGATTATAGGGGTGCACGACTATGCCCAGTACCAACTAATTTTATCATCCATTAATGGGTGTTGTCTACAGTAGTAACAGTTGATTGTATTTTCTTTTTCTTTCTTCTTTCTTTCTTTCTTTCTTTCTTTCTTTCTTTCTTTCTTTCTTTCTTTCTTTCTTATTTCTTTTTTTCTTCTTTTTTTAATGAGACAGGGTCTCACTGTGTTTCTCATGCTGGTCCTGAACTCCTGGGCTAAAGTAATCCTTTTGCACCAGCTTCCTGAGTAGCTGGGACTACAAAGTTATGCTATTTTGCCTTGCTTATTTTTCTCATTTGTTCATTTTTATGTGGAGGGATTAATTTTCCCCTGCAGCCTCTCCAGCATTAGCTATTATTTGATTTCTTGCTGATGGCTATTCTTTCTGGGGTAAGGTAGGATCTCATTATTTTTTAATTTGCATGTCTTTAATGGCCAGTTATATTGAGCGTTTCTAAAGTATTTATTGGTCACTTGTACTTTTTCTGTGAAGTGTTTATTCATTTTGCTTGCCCATTTTTTGATTGGGTCTTTTATTTGGGAGGGTCTAACTTTTAAAATTCTTTATGTATTCTAGATATGAGCCCTCTGTTTGAGGAATCACTGGCAATTGTTTTCCCATTCTATTTTTCATTGTGTGGGTTGATTATTTTGCTATGTGAAGTCTTTTAATTTAACAAGATCACCTTTGTTGATTCTTGGAACTATTTCCTGTGCACAAAAATAGTTAAATGTTCTTCTTGTATATTTCTTATTCAAACCTCTGAATTAGCTACTTCTTCAAGAAGCACAATCTGCAAGTTCAGACATCCACAGGGCATCTTGCAGTGTATTCTCCCTGGATAATGGGAAGGTTGTATTGGAATTACAGGGATTAATGTGCACTTATGGGGCCTTTTATTAAAGAGGGCTACTTAGGCTTAAGTAAATGCAAAAGAATTGAAATTATCCAATACATGTTATCGGATTATAATGCAATGAAGCCAGAAATCAATGGTAAAAGAAATCACAGAAATTGTGCAAACAAGTAACCCATGTCTACGAGGTGGGTATTCATTCCTTGTTGACTCCAGGTCTAGGGATTCTATGCCCTGGCCTTGACCATCCACCAACTTGAAAACTATTCTGTGTTGTTTTTTTTTGCCATTTTCCCACCAAGCAGCAAAGGTGCAGATCAACCTGATCTTGGACATGTCCAATGCCTTGGAAGAGAACGCTAGCTCCAGACAGTCAGCAATTTCATGAAGAAATATCACTACTAGCCCCATGAAAATCGCACAGCTATTGTAAACAAAAGCAGCATGGGAGGTTACTGTGAAATGGACTCCTTCATGGCATGCTATAGTTGAAGAAGAAACCTAGTGCACGGCTTAACATACTGCCAGAGAGTGTTTAATCTGGCTCCACTTTTAGGAGGCTTATTTAAGACTGAGCCAAAGAAGAACCCCTCTGCAGAGTTTCCAGGGTTAATCCCCCACAGTGACTGGGAGAGAGGAATCCATGGAGAGGGGGCAGGCTAGTCATACACCCTCAGAGAGGTCTAAACTCAGGCCAGGAAGGACATAGGTTCTAACTGACATAGTGGGAAACCAGATCCAGTGAGTTTGGTTTTCTGAAAGGCTAGATCTGAAAGTGTTGGCACTAAGTCCAAGAGTTTGCTTGAACCCCTGCCCTGTGGCTGATATCCAGCAGAGACTAGAGGGCTGTCTTGGTTACTTTTTCCTCATTGCTGAGACAAAATACCCAACGCTCAAAATGAAGAAAGGAAAGGTTTATTTAGCTTACAGTTTGTGGAGGTTTCAGTCCATACTTGGCTGCTTCAGAGGCAGAGTGGCACATGGCAGAGGGCAAACTGTTCATGGAGGCAGCACACAGCAAAAACACCAGCAAAAGGGAGGAATGGCTGCAAGCAGCCTCTTTCCTTCCCTTACATTGTAAAACAGCCTACCCCCACCCAGGGGGCGTGTACCTCTCACACAATCTCCATGCCCTCCTCTTCCACAGGCTCAGCATATATACAAAGTAAGCACCCTGGCTTCCTCCTGAGTCACTCAGCTAAACTTCTAGACTCCCCAAGTTGACACAAAGTATCAACCATAACAAGGGCCTATTGCTTTTCTCGCCCACCAATGTGAGGAAAGACACATTTTCACTTGAATGCTTGCCACAGACTGAGGTGTATGAACAAAGGGACCCCAAGGCCCTGGAGGGCACCCACAAACCCATAGGCTATAAATCTAAGTAGAGAACATTGTGACTTGCTGGACTCCAACACTGTATCTACTGGAGAAAAACAACTTGTTGAATAATATAGAGGAGTTCTTTTAAATGGATTCTTTTTTCTTTTGTCTCTTTTTCCTTTACTGGATTTTTGGACTTTGGGGTTTATTCCCTTGCTTTTTTCCCTTTATTCTTTCAATGTTTTTCCATTTTTTCTTTTATGTTGCTGTGTAATCTTTTTTCTTTTTTCTTTTTTTCTGTTACTGTTATCTAGTAATGTCAATTTTCTTTTATTTAGCTATTCTCATTCTCTGGTTCCCCACCCCCTCTATTTTATTTATTTAGTACTCTCAGTACAATCATTAAGTTTTATGAATTTTTAAATAGTTACTTAAATGAATACTATTACTGTTGAGTACTACACTGTTGTTAGTGGGAGTAAAGTTGTCCTATTTAGCAGACATTATAGGTCAGTATTTGGCTTGTCTTAGCATTTATACTATAATTATAGATCTCTTTTCTATGGTAAGGGCAATAAATTATTGACTTGTATGGTGTGTTGACATCCAGTTTTTCTTTGATGCAATTATTGTTGCTGATTACTATAACCATAGTGACACAATTGTTCCTGTTATTGGTTTTCTCTGTGTGTCAATATCTGGATTGGCTTTGTGTCATCAACAATATTGTGGCACATTCCTAGAGAGGTAAGTATGAGGGAAGATACAGTCTCCTCTCCCAAATAAATGGAGGTGGTTAGATTCTGGAACAGAGTGAAAAGTCTATAGTTCGCTATGTTCTGAGGGCATTGCTCAAAAGCAGCCGTTAACTGAAGAGATCTCCATACTAACAGCAAAACCTATGCCATAACCAACCCACAAGCCTCAACACAAAATATAAATATGCAAACAAACAAAAATAGAAACATGAGAAGACAAGGCAACAAAATGCCTCCAAAATCTCCTAAGTCTGCCAAAGCTGATTCATGGACCATGAGGGGTAGGATATCAAAAGTCGCACAGTCAAATTAAAAAAAACAATAAGAAAGGAGATTAATAAAAAAACAGATCAATAAAGGGCTTGGGCTGGGGATATAGCTCAGTGGAATAAGCACTTGCCTAGCAAGTGCAGGGTCCTGAGTTCTATCCCCAGTACCGCAAAAAAAAAAGGGCTTGATGAGCACAAGAAGGTATAACTAAGCAGATAGTAGACCTAATAAAAACAAAACACCAGAAAGTTTGCAGAAGACTCTAAAAATGCTAGCTGAGCTAGACAAAACAATATAAAATGTGAATTTCTAGGACATAAAATAATTAGAATTCATAAAAAGATGTGAAACAAATTAAGGAGATCAAAAATTCTATCAAAGATATGGGCAGCAAAAGTAACCAATTTGAGAACAGTGTCCGAACTAGAAGACAGGACTTTTGTCAGTAAGCAATTAAGAGACACCTGACAAACAAGAAGACAACATGAAAAATGGATCCAACAGCTCTTTTACGACTCAAAGAGGACTAACATGGGAGTAACTGGAATTAGTGAGAAATAGGAAGACAGCACAAATGGCATTAAAAAAACATAAACACAAGTAATTGCAGAAAACTTTCCAGACATGGAAAAAAGACTAACATACAGTAAGGGAAGCGTATAGAACTCCAAACAGCCATGATCAGAAAAAAAACACCATTCAATACCACATAATAATTAAAATACCAGAAATACAACACAAGAACAGAATCTTTTTTTCTTTGCATATTAACAAACAAACATCCATTTACAAAACAGCATAAGAACGATACAAGTAATACTGAATTACAAAGTGGTAGGAAATTAACAACGGTTGTTGTATTACATATTGATATCTTCAAAGTGGTTTCTCAGGAAAATAAATAGAGACGTGCAAAATTGATCAAATAATTAATCATTAACTGATTCTTTGAGTAAAAAGATAAAAGTCACTAGTACAACTATGTTAGCTATCCTGAATATACATATGTGCATAGTTTCCTCTTCTTTGTTTTCTCTTTTCCCTCATCCCAGTTACTCTTTATTTTTGAGCAGTTTCCTTTTGTTTCACAATATCTATCACACCTCTTAATTTTTATTCACTCTTTCAGCTTCTTATACTGAGACAATACATTACTTACACATGGTGGTCTGATTTATTTCACTTACAAGTATGGTCTCTAGTTGTGACCATTTACCTGTAAAAGTCTCAAGTTTATCTTTCTTTATAGCTGAATAATATTCCTTTATATAAAAATACCACAACTTTTTATCCCTTCCTCAGTGGATGGACATTTGGTTTGCTTCCACAATTTAACTATGACAAATTGCACTGCTATAAACATGAGAGCACATATATTGCTGTGATACAATGTTTTCAGTTCTTCTGGGAAAATACCAAGAAGGGGAATAACTCAATTAAATGGGAACTCTAGACCTATTTTGCTGAGGAACCTCCAAACTGATTTCCACAATGGTTTCACCAGTCTGCATTCTCACCAGCAGTGGAGAAGAGTTCCTATTTCTCCACAGCTTTGGCAGCATTTGTTATTGACTGATTTCTTAATGATAGCCATTCTTACCAGGGTGAGGTGAAATCTCAATGTTGTTTTATTTTGCATTTCTCCAATGACTAATGATGACTAATGATGAACACTTTCTCATGTATTTGTTTGCCATTTGTATTTCATTATCTGAGAAGTGTATATTCATGTTGGATGCCCATTTCTAGATTGGGTCTTTGAATTTGGGGGGGGGATGATGTATTTTAATTCTTTCTATGTTCTAGATAGAGGACCTTTGTCTGAGGGACAGTCAGCTAATTTTTTTTCCCAATTTGTGGGTTTTCTTTTTGCTCTGCTGGTGATTTCTTTAGAGGTGCAGAAACTTTTCAGTAGGATGAAATCCCAGTTGCTGATTCTTTGAAGTATTTCCCATGTGGTTTCATTTTTGTTCATGAACTCTCTGCCTATCCCTCTGGCTTTGAAGTTTTTATCTACTTTCTCTTCCAATAGATTTAGTGTTCCTGTTTTAATATTGAATCTGTGATCCATTTTGACTTGAGTTTGGTGCGTAGTGATAGACTTGGGTCTATTTTCAGCCTTTGACAAGTGGCAGGCCAATATTTCCAGCACCGCTTATTAAAGAGGCTATCTTTCTTCCACTGAGTTTTTTTGGCCCCTTTGTCAAACATTAGGTGGCTTAGTGTGTTTGTGGTTGTTGCTGTTTCTTCCAATCTGTACCATTGATCGTCTGGTCGGTATTTTAGCCAGTACCTTGTTGACTTTGTTACAGTAGCTTTGTAGTATAATTTCTGGTCAGGGATTGTAATTCCACTTGACTTGTCTTTGTTGCCCAGGATTGCTTTTGCTATTCTGGGTCTCTTCTGGTTCCAGATGAATTTAAGGAATGTTTTTTCTAGGTGTGTGAGGTATGCTAATGGTAGTTTAATGTGAATTGCATTGAATCTGTACAATTTTGGTAGTATGACCATTTTCACAATGTTGGTTCTTCCTATCCATGAGCAAGGAATATTTTTCCATTTACTAAAATCTTCTTTGATCTCTTTTTTCAAAGTACTGTAGTTTTCATTGAACAGATCTTTTATTTCTTTTGTTAGATTGATTCCTACATATTTCAATTTCTTGAATGTTGTTGTGAAAGGTATGGTTTTCTTAATTTCTCTCTCAGTCTGTTTGTTGTTTGTGTATAGGAATGCTATTGATTTTTGAGTGTTGACTTTGTATCCAGTTATACTGCTGAATGTGTTGATTAATTCAAGAAGTCTTGTGGAGTTTTTTGGGTCTTCCATGTAGAGCATCATGTCATCTGCCAGTAGTGATAATTTTACTTCTTCCTTTCTTATCCTTATTCCTTTTATTTCTCTCTCTTGTATAATTGCTCTGGTTAATGCTTGCAGAGCTATCTTGAATAGGAGTGCTGACAGTGGATGTCCTTGTCTTATTCCTGCTTTTAAAGTAAAAGCTTTCAGTTTTTGTCCATTTAGTATGATGTTGGCTATTGGTTTGTATAGATGGCTTTGATGAGATGGAGGTAAAGGCCATCTATTCCTACTTTTTGTAGGATTTTTATCATGAATGCATGTTGGACTTCATCAAAAGCTTTTTCTGCATCTATTGAGATGATCATGTGGTTTTTGTTTTTGGCTCTATGGATATGGTGTATAACATTAATTTATTTGCAAAATTGAGCCATCCCTGCATTCCTGGAATGAATCCAACTTGGTCATGGTGTATGATTTTCTTGATAATTTGATGCATTCTATTTGCTAGTATTTTATTGAGTATCTGCATTTATGTTCATTAGGGAGATTGGTCTGTAGTTCTTTTTCTTCGTTGGGTCTTTCTCAGGTTTTGGTATCAATATAATACTTGCCTCCAGAAATGAGTTAGGGAGAATTTCTTCCTTTTTGATTTCATTGAAGAGTTTGAGGAGTGTTGGCATTAAATCTCTGAATTTCTTGTAAAATTCTGCTGTAAATCTATCAGGGTCTGGGCTTTTCTTTGTTGGTAAGTTTTTAATCACATTGTCAATTTCATTAATTGATATTAGGTTGTTCAGGATTTTTGTATGTTCTTGACTCAAGCTTGGTAATTCGTACATATCTAGGAATGAGTCCATTTGTTCTGAGTTTTCCATCCTATAGTACTAAAGATTTTCAAAGTAGGTTTTAATGATCCCTTGAATTTCTGTAGGATCTGTGATGATTTCATCCTTTTCATTCCTTATTGCATGAATTTGAGTTTTTTCCTTTCTTTTTTGATAAGGTTGGCACAGGGTTTATCAATTTTATTTATTCTTTCAATGAACCAACTCTTTGATTCATTTATGTTTTGTAGTGTTTTCTTCATCTCAGTTGCATTAATTTCTGCCCTGATCTTTGCAATCTCCTCCCTTCTTTAGGCTTTCGGCTTGTTCTTTTTCTAAAAGTTTGAGGTGCAGCATTAGGCTATTTATTTCTTCTCTGTCTGTTTTCCCTATGTGTGAGTTCACCACTATAAATTGCCCTCTGAGGACTGCTTTCATTGCATCTCACAGGTTCTAGTAAATTGTATGTACATTTTTGTTTGTAGGTATTTTTAAATTTCTTCTGTGACCCATAGGTTGTTCAGGATGTTGTTATTTAATTTCCAAATATTTTTGAAGTGGCACATGGCAGAGGGTAAACTGTTCATGGCGGCAGTACACAGCAAAAACCACAAGAGCAAAAGGGAGGAATGGCAGCCAAGTAGCCTCTTTTTCTCCCTTACATTGTAAACAGGCTACCCCCACCCAGGGGGCGTGTAGCTCTCACACAATCTCCATGCCCTCCTCTGCCACAGGCACAGGATGTGTACAAAGTAAGCACCCTGGCTTTCTGCTGAATCACTCAGCCAAACCTCTGGACTCCCCAAGTGGACACAATGTACCAATGATAACATTCCACCCCTTGTCAACTTGGCAACCAGACACATTTCCTTAAACAAGTTTCCAGATATAAAGATATGCTTATATTAGAACCATAACATTTTGCCCCCTACAAATGAAAATTAAATACTTCCAACATTTAAAGGCACAAAATAAACATTACCATTCCAAAAGGTACAAACAGGGGATACAGAGCATTGAGAGCAAAGCAAGTCCAATATCCAGCAGGGCTAACATTATGCCCTATAATTCCACATGCAGCATCTGAAGCAACTTATTGTACATTGTGAGCTCCAAAGGGCTTGTGGGAGTCCACCCCTATGGCACTTCTGGTGGTTAAAGCCTCCATGGCTTCTCTCTTAGGCCCGCTTTGCTCCCTCCTTGCAGCTTTTCTCAGATGATCCATGTTCCTGGCTTTTCTAAACTTCTGAGGTCTCCAGGGCACCTTTTGCTTCACACTCACAGCCTCACATACTGCCTCCTCATGGGCACACTGCCTGGCCTCCCAGGCCTTCTGAAATATGGGTGGAAGCCTCTTTAACCTCAGAACTCTTGCATTCTCCATGCACCTAAAGCCAGGGCCACATGGATGATGCCAAGGTCTGCTGCAACCTGGTGCAGTAGCCAAACTTTCCTCTCTCTTGGCCATAGGGGTCGAGTGCCTGGATCGCTGGGCACACTGAATTCAATTCTGAGGAACAAATTCTCTATGCCACCTCCATTCTAGAACCTGGTGCAGCTGCTGCCGCCATTCTGGAACGTGGCACTCTTTGGCTTCCTTCTCAGGGTAAGTTCTTTCACCTATGCAGTTTTGAGGCTGCAAAAGGTGGAGACTTGCTTCTTGTGATTCCCTCAAGCCATCTTTTCCATTCTCTTGTTCTTTCATAGCAATGGAGATCTCCTCAGCCTTATCTTTGCAATCCACAGCTGTACTGGTGCTTCCTTTCCGGCCAAACTCACAACATTTTAAGTCATCCTGCTGGGCTCTTTGCTCTTGATGGTCAATATAAATCTGGCTAAAAGCCCCCAACAATAGCCATGCCACTGCCCCAACATTCGACTGCCTTGAAATTTCCTTTGCCAGATTAATCAGTTCGTTGCTGCCCTTAATCTCAGTCTTAGGCGAAGTCTCTGGACATGAGCAAAATGCAGACAAACTTCCTGTCAAGCCATAACATACATCATCTGGAGTCCAACAACCAATGCAGTCCTTCCCAACAGAAACCAGCAAGATTTCTATTGGTCTTCTGGGCTTCTGAGCTCTCACCACAATCTCCCACACAGAGCAGCCGAAGGCATTCCAGCGCATCCCTTTCAGGCGACATCTCTGAACCTTCCCAAACTCTTCCCACAAGCCATTTCCAAAGGCTCTTGAACCACATGGTCAGGTATAGTCACAGCAACAACCCCACTTCTCTCAGTACCAAATTCTGTCTTGGTTACTTTTCTCTTGTTGCTGAGAAAAAATACCCAATACCCAAAATGAAAGAAGGAAAGGTTTATTTAGCTTATAGTTTGTGGAGGTTTCAGTCCTTACTTGGCTGGTTCTGAGGCAGAGTGGCACATGGCAGAGGGCGAATGTTCATGGCAGCAGAGCACAGCACAGACAACAAGTGCAAAAGGGAAGAATGGCTGCAAGCAGCCTCTTTTCTTCCCCTACAATATAAACAGGCTAACCCCACCCAGGGGCATGTAGCACTCACACAATCTCCAGCCCCTCCTCTTTCACAGGTTCAGCATGTACTTCTAAAGTAAGCACCTTAGCTTCCTGCTGAATCACTCAGCCAAACCTCTAGACTCCCCAAGTTGACACAATATATCAACCGTAACAATGGCTTTGATCAGATTGAGGTAGAGGCCATATATTCCTATTTTTTCTAGGGTTTTTAACATGAATGAACGTTGGACTTTATTGAAAGCTTTTTCTGCATCTATTGAGGCGTGGTTTTTGTCTTTTGTTCTATTCATATGCTGTATTACATTAATTGATTTGCAAATATTGAAGCATCCCTGCATTCCTGGAATAAATCCAACCTGGTCATGGTGTATAATCTTCCTTATGATTCACTGCATTCTATTTCCTATTATTTTATTGAGTATCTTTGCATCTATGTTCATTAGGGTGATTGGCCTATAGTTCTCTTTCTTGGTTGGGTCCTTCTCTGGTTTTAGTATCAGTATAATACTTGCCTCCAGAAATGAGTTAGGGAGAATTGCTTCCTTTTCAATTTCATTGAAGAGTTTGAGGAGTGTTGGCATTAAATCTTCACTGAATGTTGTATAAAATTCTGCTGTGAATCCATCAGGGCCTGGACTTTTCTTTGTTGGTAAGGTTTTAATCACATTTTCAATCTCATTAATTGATATTGGGTTGTTCAGGGTTTTTATATCTTCCTGATTCAACTTTGGTAATTCATACATTTCTAGGAATCTGCCCATGTCTTCTGAGTTTTCTATCCTATTGGAGTAAAGATTCCCAAAGTAGGTATTAATGATCTTTTGAATTTCTGTAGGATCTGTGATGATTTCATCCTTTTCATTCCTTATTGCATGAATTTGAGCTTTTTCCTTTCCTTTTTTGATAAGGTTGGCACGGACTTTATCAATTTTATTTATTCTTTCAATGAACCAACTCTTTGATTCATTTATGTTTTGTAGTGTTTTCTTCATCTCAGTTGCATTAATTTCTGCCCCGATCTTTGTAATCTCCTCCCTTCTTTAGGCTTTTGGCTTGACTTGTTCTTCTTTTTCTAAAAGTTTGAGGTGCAGCACTAGGCTATTTATCTGTTCTCTGTCTGTTTTCCCTATGTGTGAGTTCATCGCTATAAATTTCCCTCTGAGGATTGCTTTCATTGTATCCCACAGATTCCTATAAGTTGTATTTGTATTTTTGTTCATTTGTGGGTATTTTTATTTTCTTCTTTAATTTGTTGTGTGACCCATTGGTTATTCAGGATGTCCTTGTCTAATTTTCTAGTATTTATGGAGATTTTGGAATTCCCATTGTCATTAATTTCCGAATTCATTGCTCTGTGGTCAGATCATATGCATGGGATAATTTCAATCCTTTTGAATTCTGGTAGGTATGCTCTA
This sequence comes from Dinomys branickii, assembly GCA_004027595.1. Taxonomy (NCBI): domain Eukaryota; kingdom Metazoa; phylum Chordata; class Mammalia; order Rodentia; family Dinomyidae; genus Dinomys; species Dinomys branickii. The sequence goes on along the minus strand of PVLD010008211.1, from coordinate 3,761 downwards.
TGGGCTAGAATGTGGTCTATTTTAGAGAAAGTCCCATGTGCAGCTGAGAAAAATGTATATTCTGGTGTTGTGGTGTGAAACACTCTGTCAACATCTACGAAGTCCATTTGTTCACACATTTGGTTCTGGTCTGTTATATCTTTGCTGAGTTTTAGTCCAGTTGACCTGTCTCTTTGCGTCAAAGGGGCGTTTTGGACCCCTATTCCAATAGTGTTATTGTTTATTTGGGTTTTTATGTTCATTAAGATTTGCCTTACGTAGTTTGGTGCTCCAGTATTTGGTGCATGCATGTTTAAGATTGTTAACTCTTCCTTTTGCAGCATTCCCCTAACTACTATATAGTGGCCTCTTTGTCTCCTTTGATTGTTATCAGTTTGAAGTTTACATTGTCTGCAAACATAACAGGTACCCCTGTTTTTTTCTTGGAACCTGTTGCATGTAGGATAGTTTTCAAGCCTTTGACTTTCAGTCTATGGATTTCCTTTTGGGCAAAGTGTGTTTCCTGTATACAGCATATTGTGGGATTCTGTCTCTTAATCCCCACTCTGCCAGTCTGTTTCTTTTGACTGGTGCATTGAGCCCATTTACATTAATGGTTATAACTGTTATATGTTGGCTTATTCTTGTCATGCTGTTTACTTGCTGTTGCTTTCTTACTTTTGCTGTTTAATTGCTTGTTCTGAATAAGGGTTCCTTTCTATTGTTGTTCTTGAGATTGTGGTCAAGAACTGAAGTTCTTCAGTTGTTCTTTGTCATGGAAATATTTTATTACTCCATTAAATTTGAAGGACAGTTTTGCAGGATACATCAGTCTAGGTTGGAAGCTGTTTTGTCTCAGAATCTGTAATACCTCACTCCAAGCTCTTCTTGATTTCATGGTTTCTGTTGAGAAGTCTGCTGTAATTCTGATGGGCTTTCCTTTATAGGTGATCTGTTTCTTTTCTCTAGCAGCTTTTAGTATTATGTTCTTTTGCTGCATATCTGGGATCTTGACTATTATATATGTGGGGGTAGTTTTATTTGGGTTGTGGCTCACTGGATTTCTATATGCTTCATTTACCTGCACATCAGTATCTTTTACTGTGCCTGGGAATTTTTCTGCTATTATTTCTGCAAATATTCTTTTTATGCCATTTGTGTTGCCTCTTGCTCTTTCACTGATTCCTATTACTCACACATTATTCTCTTCGCTTCATCTTGCAGCTGTTGGACCGATTTTTCCTGGTTCCTTGATGACTTTAAGAGATCCTTCCTTTTACAATTGTTAGTTGTCATGCTGTCTTCAAGATCTGAAATTCTATCTTTGTCTTCATCTATGCGGTTTTGCAACCTTTCAATGGCAGTTTTCATTTTCTGGAAATCTCTTTGAGTCTGTTTCATGTGTTCTTTCTCATTCCTAAATTGCTCATGTAACATTTCCATTTGTTGCCTATGATCTTCTAGTCTTTTATCTGTTTCATCTCTGTATGTGTGAAGCATTTCTTCCATGATTATTTTCATTTTATTTTTTGCCTGACAGATTATTTCAGATTTAATCTCTTCTATGGCCTGATGGAGTTGTTTCTTTACTTCAGATGTGATCATTTCAGAAATTTTCAGTAAGTGGTTTCCTAGTTCTCCTATGTCATTGTATCCTGTACTTGTTCTTGTGTTCTGAGACTGCATTTTTCTCCTTTGTCTTGTCATTTTTAATGTCACATGACTCATCCTGAGCTACTGACTACCCAGGCAGTTCACAAAGGACTCTTGGGACCCTAGTTTACCTGGATGTCAAACTAAACCCAGGGTGTTAGCAGACCGTGGGCCACTGGGCCCAGGGACCCCAAGCAATTGCTGGGATGCATGGCTTAGCCACACCTGTGATAGTGGGGGAGTGCTGGGCTTCAGTTCCAGAGTGTCCAATATGTGGACGGGAAGTGTGTGGTTCTCAGCCTTGAAGCCTATGGTGTTAGGCAGAGGCTTCTGCTTCTGGATACTCAGGCAGCTGGTTAGGGGGGAGCAGGGCTCTCCTCCCAACCCTGCAGACCCCAGAGCCTGAGGCTGATTCCACACTGCAGATCTCAACTACCAACAGGGATGGGCCCCCCCAGTCCCAGCTCCTTCCTAACTCTAGGTGTGGAGCAGAACCCAGGTGTAGGCCTTACCAAAGGAGAAGAGTTGTGGTGCTCATGTGGCGTCACACTGGAGAAAGGTCTGCATCACAGAGCTGGGCGAGGCTGTGATGTTGGTGCAGGTCAGCCTCCATCTCAGGAGAAAGGAAGGTCTACATTGCAGAGCCAGGCACAGGCTGTGAAACACTGACTACTCAGATGTTGGCCCAAGTTGGCCTCCATTGCAGGAGAAATGTCTGGGTCACAGAGCCAGGGTGCAGGCTGTGAAACACCGCACTGCTCAGATGTCAGTGCTGGTCAGCCTCAGTCACAAGACAAAGGTCTGTGTTGCAGAGCCAGGCACAGGCCGTGAAACGCCGGCTGCTCAGATGTCAGCACAGGTCGGCCTCCGTTGCGGGAGAAAGGTCTGCATCACAGAGCTGGGGCACAGGCTGTGAAACACCTCACTGCTCAGATGTCAGTGTAGGTCAGCCTCCGTCCTGGAGAAAGGTCTGCGTCACATGGCTGGGGCACAGACCGTGAAATGCTGGGCATGCAGATGTTGGTGCAGGTCGGCCTCTGTGCTCTCTAGTAGCTTTTAATATTCTGTTCTCTTGCTAGAGATCTGGGATCTTGATTATTATGTTTGGGTGTAGTTTTATTTTGGTTGTGACTAATTGGAGTTCTTTTTTTAAATTTTATTTTAAAGACAGAAGAATGGAGACATAGAAACCAAAATAATACAAAATCAATATAGGAAATACAAAATTATAAAGACAATAGCAGGGAATTAGCACCAGATGCTCTATTACATAATGTTATCTTTGCATTAGTTAACACAAAAACAATTAAGGAAATACCAAATTATAGAAAAGATAGTAGGGGATTAATATTGGATGCTGTATTGCATGTTATCTTCAGATTTGTTGCTCAGTTATAAAGATGATGGCTCGTTTGATTAAACAATTTTCTCCATGCTTATCTCCATTGTTCTGCCACCCAATTGGTCATCTGAACTCTGATAATAACTGTATTTTTGGGTTTATTTACTCCCTCAGGCTCTCACATTGGGAAGAGACATGGCTGCTTCAAATTATGCTGTAACAAATATGGGTGTACACAGATTACTATGGCAGGAGATGGAAATGCTCCCATGCTCAAAGACAGTAAATAGTCAGGGAACCAGGTTCACCATGGTAAAGCCCCCATTGACAAGCCCTCAAGGCCAACAGTCCAATTGAGTCAACAGTGTTATCCCGAGAACTGCCAGGTTTCGCCTTGGTACAACTTGTTTGGAGGCCCCATCGAGTCATCAGGTTCACCTAAGAGGACTGAGGGGCTCTGCTCTGGTGGGGCTTTGCCAAGGGCTGGGTCGGGTCTTCGTTGGATTTCTATATGCCTCATTTACCTGTATATCAGTTTCTGTTTTCATGGTTGGGAAATTTTCTGTATTATTTCTTTTTTTTTTCTTTTTTTTTTTTTAAAATAAAAGTACAAAAACATATTAACAAACAGACACCAATTAGCATAAAAAATAGTACAATCACAACTGATCTATAGACAAGGTGACATGGTCTCAACAGTGGTTATTGCTTTATCCATTGATATCTTCGAAGTGTAAATATATGAACCCATATACAGACATGCAAAATTGGTCAGACCATTAATCCT